>JAATLQ010038588.1:94798-139141 GCA_013421005.1 Heliconius erato x Heliconius himera | reverse complement strand
TGCCGTTGTTCCCCAGGGCAGCATTTTATCACCTGCTCTCTACGCACTATACACTGATGACATCACAACGCCCTAGCGAGTATCACTCAACGAGAAATCCTGCAGGTGGTCCAGAACCTCATCCTCCGTCGAGTGACGCAGGCGCCATACTAAGTGAGGAACACCACGCATCATCGCAACATAAAAATAGAAAGCCTGGAGGTACACATTGGTCGTCTAGCGTCCAACGCATTCCGCTGTGCCAATGTATCACCTGCACCTAAGGGGCAGCACTCCGTGGCATACCCGGCCGCCCGAAGTCAGACGTAAAACTACTTCCGAGGGACTTTCTATTCTCCTCCAAATCCGACTCATGAGCCTTGCATTGAACCTTGGTCGTTTAAGATGGGCCTCTCTCAGGAAACCGAGGGTCTCTCCTGACTGAGTTGATCTCCTAGATGGCATTTGATAATCCTTCCAATTTCATACTGTGTCAACGCCCAGATGTCGTTCGGAGCTACTACGGAGATGGGCCAGAGAATGCTTAAATTTTGCACCTGGCTTTATAGCAAAGTTAATTTAGAAGCGTTTGCACGTATTTTGGGGTTATCCAATAATTATAATGTATTTCAACGCGACATAGTTAGTTACATCTTTCGTTTAAGTATTTTTGGGTAAGAGAATAGTAGGTAGGTAGGGTATAGTCTGTTGTTTATAATTTCTTTCGTTAAAGTTTTCTATTGTTTGTGTCATTTGTTTAAGTGAGTTTTTTCAAACAATTGAAACATCCTTATTGGAACTACGAAAACGCGGGTTTTAATTAAGGTTTAAATAATTTTCACATTAGTAATCTTAAGTGTTTTGCAAACATAGGTACATTACATGAATAATTCCGTAGTTAAGCGGGCGAAGCTGCGAGCGGGTCGCTAGTTTACTTATAAAAAATATTTATAATAATTGAGGTGAAGCAAAAAAAAAATTAAAGCGTAAACATGCAACGCATATGCATTCAATTGTAAGTAAAAAGAACGAAGTTCTCGTTAGTTCTCTCCCTTCGCCTGTGGCAGACGCAGAAGGGACACGCGGGCGTCGTTCGGTGGGAGTAGGCTGGCTGGATGATGTAAGAGCGGCTTCGACGGTGATGTCAGCGCGCCTACACCTCGTCCCCGCCCGCCCCTCCGTTGACCGCACCTAAAAGCCTTCCGTTGATATAAATAAAATATTCTAAAATCGATTTCTTTTTTCGATTTGTAGGTTTTGTTTAGTTGTTGCTTATTAGAGATTTAATCTTCTAGATATGTATTGCAAAGGTTTACGGTGTTACTAAGTGTTTCTCTTATTATTATTAGTAAAAATAATTATCTTCTATGCTAAAGGTGATTTTATTTTGAAGTTTAACTACTACCTAGTATATAATCTAAGCAAAACATTTAATCATTATTTATGTTTATGCAGAATCAATTGCTTCATAAATATACGAAAAAAGATTTTTATTAGTATGCCCATAATGTAACCACTACTTTTAACGTATATTTAAATCTATAAAACAATGTTTATATAAATATTTTACAAAGCACGACTACAATTTAACGATTTATTAGAAAATATCTTATATATCTATTATTTTTTTTAAATGTTAGATGGCATTTTTAGTTATACAACTTTGTAGAAGAAGCTTAATAGAAGAAATGAAATAAATAATAATAAAATACTAATTTAACAATACAATAATGAAATTTATGAAAAGGTGACATCATATGTTTTTGGACTAATTAAAACATGATAACAATGGATTGTAATATAAACTAAGTGAAGTGAAAAAAAAACTTAAATAAAAAATGGAGGGTGCCGTATTGAGCACCCAAAATAATAACAGATTTCGAACACATTTGAAGAATGCAGCGACAGTTTTATGCGCTCGAACTTTGCCGAAAGCAAGATGTAGCGAGCAATCTGCAAATTTTTCCCAACACCACACTTATCCACGAACATCACCGCCTAAAAGGACCCCCATTTCCTGTAAAATGGAACCTTTTATATTTGACTTACCCGCTACCACGTCATTTCAACGTTCCGACGATACAGACAATGATTCGACCATTAAAACGAAGTGGATGACAAGTTTAAAAGGAGCTTTAACTAGGTAAGAATTTACGATATATTTGCATTTTTAGTAACGTTTCTAAATAATAATAATTGATTTTATTAAAACAAGCAGCAATTGGTATAAACTAAATAAAGAATGCTTTATAATGTGATATAAATATTTTTCCGCTCGTACCAAGGACTAAATTCGGACTTTTCATCGAGGTGGGACAAAAGATTTTTTATCTGTCATCATATCGTAGCGTCAAAAAAAAACAAATGTCATTATATTGCGGTTGGGTCAACAACATGAAAATGACATCATGGTGCCTTGTTTACAGTTTACACCACGGGGCGGAGGTGATGTCGCCAATTACGTAGCTGCCGCATTGGCTGACTTGAATGCGGATTCTAATATTTTATTGCGTTCATTTTGAAATGATACCTCAGTGACCCAGTGCGGATGTACTATATATATATATATGGATAATAACAGCTATTGGGTGGTTGTTGTCATTTACGAATCGATTTTTTCGTAAATTAAAAATCAACGATAAAATCGATTTTTGTTATAAAAATATTATAGTATTATTAATATACCCATAAGGTACTGATTTTTGGAACGACGATAGGTAATTAGCCTTTGTGTTTTTTTTTGTTACGAAACGTCCTACAATATATCTTGAAGCGCGACCGTAACTCGGAATCGAACGCGCCTAATTGAACTCGAATGGAGTAAATGCACTCACTAAGTGTATTTATAAATAAGCGTGTTGTGTGTGAACGGAAGGTCGAGAGCGAGATCTCTCTCGCACACCATGATGTCATGGTATATTTTTGTAACCGCTCGCCACCAGCCTGGGTCGCGCGCGTTTCTAGTATTTGCTGTGTTTGTTGACCGTAGTGTTATTTCACTATTTAAGTAATTAAATATATAAAATTGTTTTGTATATTTTTTAAAGTCAACTTTTCTCTGTGTATACTACATTAATAGATGATTTCTTGAAAGTTATTAGAATCTAGATCTATCTAGTAATTTTGCGATGTAGTTTTATATATTATTATAATATATATTAGTTGTTAAGTATATTAAGATTCAATTAATATCATGTCATATATCCCACGTACGCTCTTTTGTTGGAATAATGTTATAACATTGAAATAGAATTTCTATTAAAATTATCTTTAAAAACTGTACTCTATATTTTTGAGGAGCATTTAACTTTACCCACGCAGCTTAGCCACGTTATAGGAACAAGTTTATACTGTTACTTTATTAGTTTAACTATTGAGTATCAATAGTTAAAGTTAAACTTAATAATTTTTCTGATGGTAGTAATCATCACAAAAATAATTAACCTATTGCCGACTCTACTATCATTAAATTAGTGCCTCAGTGACCTCATCAGTCATTTAAATGTTGTTTCATAAGCTGAACAATGAACCGTGTGTTTCTTTTGTTTTCCATACAATTTAGAATAATAACAGTTACGAAAACGCGTTTTTTTTTTGTTGTATATTTTTTTGTTAAAGTTGAAACATTAAAGTTATCATCAAGACAATTAGTGAAGTCTTTTAAAAAAATCATTTCAGTCTGGCCAGTCGTGGTGCAGGGGCACAAATGTTGACTGGGTTCGATACCCACTCGAGGAAATGAAATATTTATTTAAATGTATATTTCTGTTTCTTCGCTCTGGTGTCGAGACAAAGAGCGGCATTGAGTTCCGCCACTCAATACGCAATGCCTACAGAATTCGGCAGAAACGGAGGACGGGATGGGGAACGGAGTGTCTTAAGACTAGATTGCCTCTGCCTACCCTGTTGTGTGCGAGATACAGCGTGAAGCTGATTTTAATTTTACAAATCTAATCATTAATTATTATCATCCTACCCAAATGATCAACATATTTATTGATTAATGGATCGTGTATAACTTTCTTTCTTTTCTCTTTCTCTTTTACAGTTTTGGTAGGGTGCATGTATTTATTAGAGCGGTATGTACGTATAAAGTACATTTGCTTATCAGACTACAGTATTTCTTATCGCTCGGGTCAAGACCGTTATATATGAGTATAGCGTCACTATTCACTACCTATTTACTGACAAATCCACTTATACTTACTTATAAGTAACCGTCCATTGCTATACAAACACTTTATTTATTTTCTTCAATATGAAGATCCTTACAAGTTTTGTCTTTATTATGTGTCAAAATTGCGCGCTTTTGACTGTTGGGTTTCATAAGGAACAATGTGATTGTGATTTATCGCTTTTGTCTCTAGTATTACAGTTTACTCCGTAAGTTTATTTTATTTAATTAAATATTATAAAGTTTAGAGACCTTCTTGGCGCAGTGGAATCACGCCGGCAAATCATGTGAATTGATTTTGATGAAACGATTTTTAGGTGATACCAACTCGGTGACATGATTTTTTTAATTTTAATTTTCGGTGTTCTTAATGATTCGCTCAGTGTTTCTCTGGATAGCCTGATCTAGCTACCATACGACATGCGTAATAAAATCTGTGTAACTTAATAAAAAAGCCTGTTAAGTGCGAGCCGTACACCCCCATCGAGGCTTCCGTACCAATATGTATAGGTCAACGGGAAGTACAACTTATAAAAGTTTACAAACTTATGTTCGCAAGCATATTCACTCATTTTTTAATAAAATATACAACAAATGCCAAATATCATAACTGTTCGTCCACGGGAAGTAGGTACCACATAGGTTTTAATTACGCGGCGAATTTCATACGAAATGCAGCAACATCGTTGTATATCTTATCTTTTGATTGCGTTGGTTTAGAAGCTGGATTTTTCTATTCTTTAAGGAATAATTGACATTAATATTGATATTAATGTCAGTTTATTACCTCCACGCGATAAATGATGACCTCTTGACGAACAGACGGACTGCAAATTGATCTTATAAGGGTTTTTTTTTAAATTTTTTGAGGAACGAACTCTAAAAATTCGTTTTGTTGCAATAAGAATATACTATATATTATAATATACGCATATACTATAATATTGCGTGTTAACTTTTGCGTATTTATCTTATTTGTATTTATAAAAAGTTAGACTAAGATAATGGCCAGAATTTGAGGCCAGTGGCGCAGTGGCACAAAGTGTGACTGTAAAACCGACTGGTTGTGAGTTCGATCCCACTCGAGGAGATGAAATATTTACTTAAATTTATATTTCCATTTCTTCGCTCTGGTGTCGAGGACGAGCGCGGCGTTGAGTTTTGCTACTTAACACGCAATGCCTCCATAATTCGGAAGAAAGTGAGGAACACAGTGTCTTAACACTAGGTTCCCCGTGCCTACCCTGCAATGTGCGGGATACAACGTGAAGCTGATTTTTTTGATTTACTAAGATAATATAGTGTCACTATTTTATTCTCGAACAAAATAAACTCATTATAAAAACGATCGCCCTTGTTCTAAATGACGAAGCATCTGTTTATAAATAGTCTTTCACAAAAAAAAAATTGCTACCACAACTGTTTCTAAAGTTAATTGATATTTAATTGTTTTGTAATAATGTAATTATACACTTTGGTAATATTTTTATATTTAAATAGGCCATTATTGAGGCCAGTCGTGGCGTAAGGGCACAAGTGTGTGACTGTAAACGCGACTGGTTGTGGGTTCGATTCTGCACTCGAGAAAATGAAATATTTATTTAAATTTATATTCTCATTTCTTCGTTCTGGGGTTGAGGTAAAGCGCGGAATTGAGTTCCGCCACTGAACACGCAATGCTTGCACAATTCGGCGGAAAATGGGGAACACTAAGTTCCCTCTGCCTACCCTGCTGTATCTGGGATAGAGCGTGAACCTGAAGAAAAACATTAAAATTATGAAATTGATATTTTTTAGGTTATGCATTTTAAATATTTATGCCTAATTATATTTTTTTATTATTTTCATAGACCTTTAATATTGTTTCCGCTTTAGGACAACTTATATTCTGCATATACATATTATAATGCTCTTAATTTAAAAATGCTTGAGTTATAGCAATATATTTGCCTTTGCGGGATACAGCGTGAAGCTGAATTAATTTAATTTAAGTGTCGTATTTTTTATTATATTTCGCAGTATTTTCCTATTTTGTAAAAAAGGTAGACATTTTTTTATTCATATAAGACGATATTATACCTTGCATAATATTACAGGGAGGTGGCGCAGGCTTGGGAGTGTCGTATTGGCCCACCCGACCTACCGGCGCCCGCCCACCGTGTACAGAGCCTCTTCAACGATATCGAATTATATCCAACTAAATCCCAGGGTAAGTTATACATTTAATATTTTAATAATATTCTATTCTTCTTAATGGGAACTCAGTGTCTTATTACTAAGTTCCCAGATTCCGTCTGCCTGCCCTTACATGAGCGGAATACAGCGTGAAACAAAAAATATATATATATTCTCTTGAACGTATGTTTGTAAATATTTTAATAATAGTAATAGTTTTTATAAAATTAATCCTTTACTAAATATTTTTAAACATAATTCGATTTTTTTATCATATTTTTTAAGGCTTATTGTACTATTTTCATAATAAGGTTGTACGATTTTTTATGAAATACTTACGAGTACAATATTTACAATTATTCTTATAATGTTGTTACAATATTAAATAATTCATTTATAATGCTATCTTTTGATTAATATAAGATACGTTAAAAAATCTTATAAAAAAAAGGAATTCATAGAAAATTTATGATCACAACACAAAGGTCATGTTTAAGTTCCTCGTAAAAATTAGTCAATCATCCTCCTCCATAAATAAATCACGTTTTACTTCTAAATTTAGGTAGGTATATGATACAAATCCAGTCCCTTTGATACTTTACTAATAAATAATCAATATCATATTTTATCAATGACGTCATCAGTGATAACCACCTAGTTATTAGTTTTTTTTTTCAAAGCACTATATGAACATGATTATAATGATTAATGAAATATTATTCAGATTAGAGCTTTTAATAAAGAACTGCTTTCAAGATTATGAACTTTGAAAATTATTAAGACACTTTCACATACTTGTATGTCTGACATTAGGTCTAGAAAATGTGTTGAATTTGCTGTAGTATATTTTTATGTATCGTTAGAAATCCGCATTTGGACACTCCGTTATTCCGATTCCCTGGTGGGGAACGGAGTATCTTTAACACTAGGGTGTCTCTGCCTATCCTGCTGTGTGCGGGATACACCGTGAAGCTGATCATTTGAAATTACAAGCTATGTTGAACAGATTTTTTTTTAGAAATAAACTCTGTATGAGTCTTCTCATTTTGTAATCTGTCTCGTTTTATAATATTGTACTTGTTAAATTTGTAGCTATTTACGAGAAAATCCCATTGAAACTGCCTGGTTTGAGATTTCTGTAATGTCTTTTACAATACTATCTTTTATAATACAAACCTTTTTCGTTATTAATAATACCAAAGGTGTAAAGATAGTTTGAAATAAGGAAATGACGTTAGAAGCCACGTCATTCTTGGTGCTGTTAAATTACGTATCGATTTGATTTATTACTTTTTCGTAGGTATCTATATATTTTTTTATTACAAGATATGACAACATAATATACCTATGTGGTATTATCTCTTGTAGATAAGATGATACAAACTTTTCAAATAATTTATCTTATATTGTTTTGTGCAGATGTGTGTTGTAAAATTATGCATTTTAGTTTTGAGAAGAAATCATAAAAAACCTGAATTCTATGTAACAATATCTTTTTTTGTTACATAGAATTTGTTCTAAGACATTAAAAATTAGTCATAGTACTATAGCCTTCGCTTATTTTATTAGGAAGTTTGATTGTCCGCGATAAGCATTTTACTAAAAAGTAAAAATGAAATATATGAAGGACTTTGCCATTGTCTGTAGGGCTTGTCCATGCTTGAACCATGATCTTTTTCGCACATTCTTATCGTAAGTCACCCATTTTTCATCACCCGTAATCAACTGTTTAAGAAATGGTTCGGAATTGTTACGTTCCGTATTGCATTAAGTTTCTCTCAGTGAGATCATGTGGTACCCAAATGTCAAGTTTTTTCTTGTTTGACTTTCGTAAACGACGTACAACTATTTTATGATCAACATTCAGTTCTTCAGCTATGTCGTAGCTACTAATATGTCTATCTTGCTCCACTTTCTCAAAGATTGCACTGATTTTATCTATGATAGGGCGTCCAGAGCGAACCTTATCTTTCAAAAACGGTGGGAACTACTTTTATTTTTTTAATTTATTGTATCTTCAGAATGTCACATTTAGTGGTATTAAAACCAGACAGTTACATTCAGTACAGCCAAAGAGGTTTGATTACTAATAATACATTCAAAATACGAAAATACTTAAATAAAAAAATACTTCATTGGTTAAAATAATAAAGTCACCGCATTTTTTGGGAATTTTAGTTTACTTAATCTTTATGAATTATGTATTGTATATTTTCGTTCATAATATTATATTTCATAATATTTTATATCACAAACAACAATAAACGTATATCTATATCTAAATATCTACTATCTGCTTTATTTTCACCGACTGATGTTATCATAAACTACTCAAAATAACTGACCAAAGCGCGTCATATGAAACAATTTACGCGTATGAGGTTACGCCCTGTTGTTGATTTATGACTTATAAATTAGTTTATACAATCGTAAAAGAACGAGATGTTTTACTTTAGTAGATAGACTCCTACTTTGCCCAGGTAAATACGAAAATTCTATACAAGTTATAACTCACTGCGTATTTACTGCTTGCTGACCTAGAATCGTAAAAGAACTGAAGACCATTGTTAATTTTTAATTTATAGATATATCAAAGAAACTATTACCAACTCTTGTGAATTTATTACAAAAAATTGGATGGCCAAGTGCGAGCAGTTTTAGGGGCAACTTTTGAAATCCAGGATCTGAGTACCAATATTTCGGTTCAAAGCTAGGACCACATATGATTGTAAAAGAGTAATACCTAACTGTTATAGTTATATTGCCCTGAAAGTGGTCAATAAAATTAGTAATTGAAATCATATTTAAAAATTATAGAATTTAACTAACGTTTAGTTACTAAATTAGTAGTTATAATTTTGCTCATAAAGTAATGGTTGAATTATTGAAAAAAAATCCATTAAGAGTGTGGAGTTAATCACAGTGGTGGTGGTGAAATAAGTTATTTATTTTTAAAAGTGATTTTATTATTAACTAGCGGACCATTGCGGCTATTGTATTGAACAAAAAATCGACGGATTCGCCAACAGAGGGTTCTGTATAAATTTCAGGATTGTGATTGGGAAATACCTTATAGGTTTTGATGATGCGGCGAACAAAGTTAACAAACTTAAGTATGCAGGCATATTTAGTATGAAATGAATACATAAATTACTAATAAATTTTTACTTTTATATTTTTTTTGCTTTATTTTGTATTGTAAGATCTTACATCGTCCTAAATTTCATAATAATACGTGTACGGGAAGTATACTTTAGGTTTTAATTACTTGGCTAATGTCATACAAAATGAAGCAAAAACGATAGATAAATACTCATTAGAAGCTTAATTTATGTGCTCCAAAGAACTGTAAACCTATTTATCCGATATCAATTTCAGATTGATACTTCAACGCAATCTCAAGTAAAATGGTCTTGACAGAGGGACAGACGGGCAAAAAAGTGATCCTATAAGGGTTATTTTAGTTTGGTTATGCATTAAATAAAGAGTCAGTGTTTTGGCAATTGATTTGATTTTCGCATGTAATAGAACAATGTTTAGTCATTTCACATCTGTCTAGGTAAACCGTAACTGCACGCAAACTGCAAACGTAGTTTTCCCATATAAATACCGATTCCGCAAAAAATCCGTTTAAAACAAAAATTATTTATTGCTCCAGAAATCTCTATCTATAGGTTAACGGAAGCTTGCTAGATTCCAATAGTAAACCTTTTTTAAATCGGTTAAGCCAATTCTGAGATTAGCCATAATAAACGCACAGACAAACAGACAAAAACTTAAAAAAAACATTGTTTTGGGTACTATATTAATAAAAGTCCTCAATAACACTTTATCTTATATATCTTCCTAGTACACACGCCAATCCGTTACAATTTTATTATAAGTATAGATAACCTATGGTTGTACAAAATGTTTGTTTACGCAGATTTTTTTAATAAGTAGCTGTTAGTAGTTGTGACTGTAAAACCGACTGGTTGTAGGTTCGATCCCCACTCGAGGAATTCAAATATTTACTTAAATTTATATTTCCATTTCTTCGCTCTGGTGTCGAGGCAAAGCGCGGCGTTGAGTTCTACCACTCAACACGCAATGCCTCCAGAATTTGGCAAAAAGTGGGGACGAAATGTCTTAACACTAGGTTTCCTCTGCCTACCCTGCTGTGTGCGGGATACAGCGTGAAGTTAGTCTATGTGTGCAGTGAATGGCCCAATTATAAAAGTACAAAATTACAGTAGTCGCTAGGTAGTATCAAAGACGACGACGAGATAAATAAAATATTTACAAAATATAATCTTTTACAGCTTCACTTTGTTATCTTCTTTATCAGATAACAACAACTTTAAGATGTGTTTAAAGAGTCATAAAATTTTATTAAACCTTTTCAATTATTTAAATTTAATTAGATTATTATAATATTCTAATATCCGTTTCGATTTCCGTAACGGAATAAGTGGTGATTTTGTTGTTTACATTTATGTACATGTCTGTACGTTAACACCAGGTGTTGCGTAGGGATGATCTCATCTATTGCTCACTTCAATAATAAAAGTACTCTATTCATAATTAGAACAGCTGTTCTAGATAAAAAATATAAATTATATTTTTTTCTTCTTTCCTATAATCAATAATAGTGACTAATTATGCATAGTTTACGCTTCCGTAGGCCTTATCTAAAATCGTGCGAAAAGTGGACAATCGAATACCGAAATAATTCTCTATGCGGGAGACGCACGAGAATATAAAAATATATGTTTTGAGTATATATGTTATTAACGGCTGAATTAAATAAAGATAATATTTTTCAGTTTAGTCTCAATGGCTAAAGTAAATTTAGATATAGATATAAAACGATTTCATAATTCTAGATATTATTTATTTTTACGCTATAACTTTACGTAGTATATTTTTGTGCTCTCATTTGCAATTGAACTTAAAGTTTAGGTTTGGTATGAGTTCAGCATGATGACACAATATAGTAAACTGCAAAAGGAAAAAGAAATTTTCTTGAACTTACCTGTACAATTAAAAATATACATTACATGATTATTATGATATTACTACGCAGTACGTTGTGGTTTTTATATCATTTATCGTGTGTTGTGTGGTAAATGTGTCAGCTATACGTATACATAATGTGACCAGACGTTTCGTTATTAACAGGACCTTCCTTTTTACGATCTTGTGTACCCGGACCAAAAAAATGTCCCGTGTTTCGAAATAGCACGAAAATATTATGAGGCACCTAATATATAATCAAATGGTACTAACTTCTCAATACAATACTTAAGAAAATAAATAAAATTCATAATTAACAAAACCATCTTTTGTCCTGTATTGAACCGAATAAAGAATGGTCACGTTACGTATATATATATATTATGACACATTTTCATCCATGACTCTAGTACTCTATGATAACACATTTTTAATAATAATAGAAAAACACCTTCACGCTGTATCCTGCACACGGCACGGTAGGCAGAGGGGACCTAGTGTTAAGACACTCCGTTTCCCACTTTCCGCCAAACTTTTCGAGGCATTGCCTGTTGAGTAGCGGAACTCAACGCCGGGCTTTTAGCCTTGGTGCCAGAGCGAAGAAATTCATTAACTCGAATGGGGATCGAACCCACAACGTGTTACAGTCACACCTTTGCACCCACCCATGCGCCACGACAGCACAGATGCTCAAGTATTTTAAATAATTATTTTTTTTTACATAAAACGCGCTCCTCTATCTTTATATTAATAAATTTTGTAAAACGATATTAATAATATTAAATACATTAGTTATTACAGATGTGGATAAAAAAATCATCAATTCGTTATTCATTTAACAATTATAATATTGCAAGGATCAGTCATATAGGACTGTCGTTTGAAGGTTTTCCTTTATTACTCACTTTCATAATGACTCTATGACACATTACGTTCCGGGAAGGTAAGGTAGATCGAAAAAAAAAATTAAAAGTGTATAAACGTAACTAATTAGTTTATTTTGCTATAAACTAAAAACTGAATTGAAGTTTAGTTTATTTTATTGGCGAAGTGATTTCCTGTTCAACTGGCACATTCGAAACGCCTTAGTTGAAGAAATGAACTGACTTGTAGTTGATTGACAAGCAAAAGAAACGTTTTTAACCTATTTCTTTTTCAAAAATCAGGAGATTCTATACTCTTTAAAAATATATTTTTTATGTTTGTCTGTCGATTTCTCCGCTATTAGTGGATCGATTTTAAAAATTCTTTATTTTATACATATAAGAGAACGTCCTTTCCCATTGGTCCCGTTACCACTACTTAGTTATAAAAAAAATATTAATGATTTCACTTATAATAATAATGATTAATATATTTTTTTTAAGTACTATTTTCTACAATTCAGTTTTTATTTTAACTTATGCGTATAGGTATAGTTTTAGATGATTTTGCTTAAAAATATGTTTTATTTGTAGTCTTAAATGACAATACGTTAAGACGAGGTCTTCGTGGCGTGACTATAACGTGACGGTTGTGAGTTCGATCCCTACTCGAGGGAATTAATTATTATTTATTAATATTTTCATTTCTTCGCCCTGGCACGTAGGCAAAAAAGCCCGTCTTTGAGATATTAACATTAAGAAAATATATGGTTATTATAAGAACTTATATGAAATATTCAAACATTTGTTTATAAAGCCAGTCGTGGCGCAAGCGTGTGACTGTAAACGCGATACGAAATATTTACTATTTTTATTTTCTCTTTCTTCGTTTTAACATTAGGTTCCCGCTGCCTACTATGCAATCTGCGGGATACAGCGTGAAATTGCAAAAAAAAAAGCTTACAAATATTTTTATCCTTTGTTACAGTGTTTGAAATGCTTGTATGCGCTCGTCAGTGTGCGAGGCGAAAATCCCTTATACTTACATTTGGAGAATTTAGCGTGTTTGCTGCTGAACTACGACGCTGTTCTAGACAAGCAAGACTGTGAGTGTATTATTTTAAATATATGTTTTTTTTTAGTCTTAAATAATTTGACTACATGTGTCAACATAAAAATACTCTAGGTATTTATATGTAATAAATTTATTGATAATCTAAATATGTATAGTTAAACTTATGTGGTTTACATTAAGTAAACCGCAACGAAACAAACAGCTTTTTTAGAAAGATTTTATTGTGATATTTAAACATTAAGGATACATTTCTATAAGATGTTATAATCTATTTGAATCAATTATCTTATCAACTTCCTAGACCTAATTTAATTTCATTATGTTTATTTATTATAAGTATTTCCATATTGTGTTATACATGAAGACATTTGGCAAAATAACAAAATACAAGGCTGGCCGGGACGCATATAATTCCGCTTCTTTAGCATACGATGTGATGATAAATAATAACTAAAATGGCGTAATTAGTTCTCTCAACGTCCGTTTCAAGTGCAAAATGAATTAGTTTAATTCTGTCGATGACGAGCACAATAAGCTGCCACCACCACCGTTTGCGTTTATACGGTCTTGAACTGTGGTGGTATGACAGCTTGCTGCTTCATGGTTGATACACGAATGGGAGCGTTGACCCTCGAATGTCGTGTGAAATGTTGGTCATGCTGAATCACACCCACGACGATGCATTTTCGCCCTTAAAATTAATAAATCCTAAGAACAAATTAAATTGAGGCTAATCGTGGCGCAGCGGCACAAAGTATGACTGTAAAACCGACTGGTTGTGGGTTCGATCCCCACTTGAGAAGGTTGAAATATGTACTTAAATTTATATTTCCATTTCTTCACTCTGGTGTCGAGGCAAAGCGCGGCGTTGAGTTCTGCCACTCAACACGCAATTGATCCAGAATTCGGCAGAAAGTGGGGAAGGTTCCCTCAAGGTTCCCTCTGCCTACCCTGCTGTGTGCGAAATACAGCGTGAAGCTGATTTTTTAAGAACAAATTCATTTTTTTTTTATTTTTCTTCTCGTATTTATATGATCGTGTGCAGTCTTTAATGTTTATTTTTTTTACAGAACATCGAACAAGCCGGAATCTCCGATCTGGAGCTTAGAAAAAGAAATTCGGGATAAGGATGCCATTTGCAAACATGTTAACGGTAAGAAATTAATTTTATCATAATAATAATAAAACAAGTAAGGGAACCTAGTGTTATGACAGTTCTGTCCTCACTTTCCGCAGAATTTTCCAGGCATTGCGGAACTCAACTCTGCCCTTTTGCTTTGGTACCAGTGCGAAGAAATAAAAAAATATTAATAAACAATAATTTATGCCCCCCAAATGGGAATCGAATCCACAACTGTCTCGTTACAGTCACATGCTGGCTTACAGCCCCTGCGCCACGACAGCCCCTAATAATATATAATTATAATCAAACTTAAAAAAGCCATTTAAAAACTTTTTTGTTTCTTCAAATGTAGTCATTGATTCATTCACCCTTAGATAACTCTGATGAAATCAGCACACGTAAACTTAGCCAGGTTCTGTTCAGCTGTTCTGCAGCACAAAAATGATCCACATTATCTTTTCTCTTATTTCACCTTTTGGGAAGGCAGCGGTGTGCTAAACAAATCATAATGCGATATGACTAACTTTCCGCACGGTACCAATCCAGAAATACTTTATACGACGGCATCCCCGTGCGGGCGCAGCGAGTGCTAACTTCACTGCCGCCGTGCCCGCGTCACGTATATCACTGACAAAGATATTGTTCATTGTTTAAACAATCGTGTCATTTAATCTCATTTTTCTTAGTAATAACTAATATTATACATTTGAAAGTTTGCGACGATGGATGTTTGTTTGACTTGAACGCAAAAATGACTGAACGGATTAAGATGAAACTTCGTAGTAATGTATCAGAATAATACATTGATTGTACTTTGTGTAAAGATTTTGTATAATTTTGATCTAATATAATAATAAGCTTAAGCAGACAGAGTCGCGTTTGGGTAGCTAGTAATGAATAAACCGAAACGAGTATCGACCTATGTTTCAATTCATTTTTACTAAATAGTCAACTTCATGATGTATATAGCCCACAGCACACAGTAGGGTAGGCAGAGGGAACTTAGTGTTAAAACATTCCGTTCCCCATTTTCCGCCGAATACTTGAGGCATTGCGTGCTTAGTGGCGGAACTCACTGCTGGACTGTGCCTCGACACCAGAGCGAAAAAAAGAAAATATAATCTTTTTACTTATTTTTTGTATATTATTGTGTTGACTTATTAATATGAAAAAGAGTAATAGAGGCGAATCGTGGCGCAGGCGCACAAGCTTTTAACTTACAGTGAACGCGACATGTTGTGAATGCGATTCCCACTCGAGGAAAAGAAATGTTTAATATTTTCATTTCCTCATTCTGGGAACGATGCACAGCGAGGCGTTGAGTTCCGCCGCTCAACATGCAATGCTTCCAAAATTCGTGTGAAAGTGGGGAACGGAAGTGTGTTAATATGGGCGGAGTGTCTTAACATTAGGTTCCCAGGTGCCCTCTGCCTACCCTGCTATGTGCAGGATACAGCCTGAAGCTTAATAAAAAAAAACAAAATCATATTGTCACATGATTGTGAAATTATAAACAATATAAATATTAAAATAAAATAAAGAAATTAATTTAGACTAGTAGCTGATAGGATCGTAATTTGTTTAAGTGTTTATAAAGGAATTATATTTCTAGGGCCCCGTACCTTAAGGGTCAAACTCAGTAGGATCCCTATTTCTAAGACTTCGATATGCTTTCGTATCTGTGTTTGTACCGACAAACATGACAAACAGATGTCATTTGCGATGGTGGTATCTCACGAACTGTGATAGTTGGACAATTGAAATATTTACAGATTTGTCTGTTACCGCTACATCAAAAATATCATACCAAAAAATAGAATAAAATTAATATTTAGGCGGCTCCCATACAACAAATGTGATTTTTGTTCTGACTTTGTAGATGCATATAGCATTTTGTTATGTATCTTTATTCATATAACATATTATAGCTATAATATTTTTTTATATAAGTTCGTATTGAATATTTACAAAAGATACATGTTGTACATTCCGCTCTATACAGTATATGAATAAATAATTTTTTTTATTTAGAATAATAATAAAAAATGTAATGGACGTCGAGGAAGTGATTAATGTAGCGCTACAATGTATAACAGTAGTCAACTAATTATATATTATAAAAAACCAAAAAAAAATACAAACAAATCATCAATACATTTCTTATCTACAACGCCACTAATAAGAACAGATAAACACATTACCCTTCTTTGTGTTGCATCGAGTAAAAGTAACTAAACTTCATATATTAGTACCAATATTAGGCACATGTTATTGTCTAACCACGCGACGGGTTTCCTAAAACCCAGTCGTAGTATGGTTAATGACTCAAGTATAAAGTTCATCTTAAGGCCTTCCGCACTCCCGACATTCCTGCCGTAAATGGTAAGACTTATTTATAGATTTCATAATAAATATGATGAAAAATATTAAACCTTATGTTTAAACAAGAATGATGAGTAGTTGGCCGTGAGGTGGTCGTGGCTCAGTGGCGTAAGCGTGTGATTGTAAACTTGACGGTTGTGGGTTCGCTTCACTCCTACTCAGCTTCACGCTGTATCCCGCACACAGCAGGTAGGCAGAGGGAACCTAGTGTTAAGGCCGTCCGTTCCGTTCCTCAGTTTCTGCCGAAATCTGGAGACATTGCGTGTTGATTGGCAGAACTCAACGCCGCGCTTTGCCTCCATCTCCTCGAGTGGGGATCGAACCCACAACCAGTTGGTTTTTACAGTCACACTTTGTGCCCCTGCGCCACGACTGGCCTCAAAAACACACTCGGTGGAATGAATTATTGTTAATTAATATTTTCATCTCTTCGCTCTGGTAATAAGGCAAAGCGCGCAAATTCTTTCGCATGTATGTAAGTAATGAGATTATTTTTTGCATATTTAAATGCATAAGAGGCAAGCATGTACGAATGGTACATACTAAGGGACTCTATTCATATTTATAAAGTCATAAGGATGACACATTAAACTCAATAATTTAATAAGATTTTTGTTGTTTCCTTACTCAAACAATATACATATATGTACATATAAATATATATACAGCTATTAACACTATATGAATTTCAATATTATGTTTACTTTACTTCCTCGTTTGGAGCGAGTGATACGTAAAACTTGATATTCTTGATTAAATACATGATGTGATGTTTATCTGTATAATGAATGCAATTTAAAAATTTATGGTATAATGTCTACTGTCTCTATATACTAAAATATAATTTAAAAAAAAAACACAAATATTATGGACAAAGGGCTTAGTTCCGCATTGCTCTGTTGTAAATAAACTAAAATATATAGCGAGTATGGCCTTCCCGGTTCTTCCGCACCAACTATAAACAGAGTGCGGAAATGTTTTGCGACCGAAGCAGTGCGTCTCACAAAACTAATTCAAATTTTCTAAAATATGTCTTGAATTATATATATATATATATATATATATATATATATATATATATATATATATAGCAAAAAAATTAACACCTTGAATATATTATGTAGATATATCAATCAGCGATATTTTTTTATGAAGCTAAAATTAGATAGCCATTTATTTTAATAAAGTTCTTGCAATACTATTATACTACTATACAATGCAAATAACAGTTATGTGTTTTACTACTAGTATTATAAATATGAAAGTTTGCGATAATGGACGTTTGTTTCGTTTCACCAAAAATTACAGAACGGATTTTAGATCAAACTTTACATAATTATAGCTTATATAGATAAAATAAATCAGCTTCACGCTGCATCCCGCATACAGCAGGGTAGGCAGAGGGAACCTAATGTTAAGATACTCTGTTCCCCACTATTTGCCGAATTTTGGAGACATTGCGTGTTACGTGGCAGAACTCAACGCCGTCCTTTGCCTCGACACCAGAGCGAAGAAAATGAAATATAAATTTAGATAAATATTTCATCTCCTCGAGTGGGGATCCCACAACCAGTCGGTTTTACAGGCATACTTTCAAGATTTTTAAGATCAAGATATATAATGTCACTTTTTTATATAACAATTACTTTAATCAGGTAAAACTACGTTTGGGTCGCTAATTGAAATATACATATATTTAAAATCTTGCTTTCAATCTTGAGTTATTTTTCAGGACACTTAAGAATAAACAAGTTATACGTTAATAATTACAAACTCTACGGAAATTGTATTAGTAGTGGTTTTAAAATATTATAAACAAATGTTACATAGACAGTGATAACGTCTTCTCTGATTTGATTTTAATAATAAAACTTTGAAAAACTTTTTTTTTCACTTCGTTTAATATAAGCTTGTGAGCTTAATATATTAATATTGTGCATTTACACATTTCGTTACGTCTTGTTAGCTTGTATGATATCATAATTTACATGTTTGTTACCATTTCAGCCTTTTTTTTTTTGTATACCGGGTCAATTAAATTTAGTTACTGCAAATAACAATAAAATTGATGGCTATCATAGATCTTTGTGTGAATATTGTAATAATTATTTATTTGTTGAATTGTTGACTTTATATTTAGAGGTACATAGACAACGTTAATATTATCAAACTGATATTTAAATATTATGTTGGTGCGTGATAGGTTGTGGGTCCGATTTTCATTTGAGGTATAGAAATATTTAAAATTTCCATTTTCTTCGCTCTACGTAATGACTCCGGAATGTGACGGAAAATGGGGAACGGAGTGCCTTAACACTAGGCTCCTCTGCCTACCCAATCTATATGCAGGATACAGCGTGACGCAAAAAAAATATATATTATGTATACGTTAAAACATCGTTAGCCAGTAATGTACTGTAATGAGTGTATAGAGCCGTAGAGCGTACTGTATGTGCTCATCTCCAATT
Source organism: Heliconius erato x Heliconius himera (assembly GCA_013421005.1). Lineage (NCBI taxonomy): Eukaryota > Metazoa > Arthropoda > Insecta > Lepidoptera > Nymphalidae > Heliconius > Heliconius erato x Heliconius himera. The sequence continues at coordinate 119,907 of JAATLQ010038588.1, read as the reverse complement.
ATCCCATCGAGTTATCGTTAACTGATGAATAAGATAATAATTGGTTCAAATGATGGATAATGGTTCATGATAATTGTGTCATGTCTCTACATTGCCATAGGACTAACGGAATATTTTAAAATGCGGAATTGGCTAGGAGGCGGACGTAGAGTTGGCCGCCGCAACCGCCAGTCGGCCGCCGACCGTCCGTCGAGGCAGCGCGCAACCGCGCGAGTGTCACTTGTCAGTCGAGGAACAGCCGCAACCATGCCGCCCACCACCATGATAGTGCCTTGTGCGTTACAATCCTAATAACTATTATTATTATTATTACTTATCATATTTGAGAAAAATATTTTATTTAAATAATATTTGAGATCAAGAGATCATCGTGTTAAGAGAGAAAATCTCTGTGCTCCCATATTGTGTCGGATTCATTCAGTGACGTAAATACGTTTTTACTACAGAGTCGCGTATATTTAAAGACATTTCCGCAGTGTCCGTAGTGTCTGTGTGCGGGCGGAGGAAGGGATGTTTAGTGCGTTTGTTGACCACGCGTAGTGTTTACGTTTTCGTTCTGTCATTGAATGTACATTGTATCCCAGATAGTAGAGTATGTTGGCCATGTTTTATTTGTATGGACTGTCAATGTTATCATCGGTTTCATTCATATTCTTTTTTTTTTGAAATATGGTTATTTATTACAAACAACTTAAATTTGAGTGGTGGCGCAGGAGCATATGCGTATGACTGTAAACGTGACAGGTTGTGGGTGCGATTCCTACTCGAGTATATGAAATATTTAATATTTTAATTTCTTCGCACTAGAGTTGAGGCAAAGCGCGGCGTTAAGTTCCGCCGACAATAACTCCAGAATTCGGCGGATAGTGGTTAGCTGAGTGTCTTATCATTAGGCACCCTTTGCCTACCGTGCTGCAGGTCTCCTAGCATGTGTACGTGTTACATACGGCGTAATAAAGCTCAAAAGAAAAAAGCATAAATATAAAATTTGCTCATACATCTATCTATGTATCGATTTTCTCATCGGTTGTTACCAACGAGGATGATTATGGACGGGCCACTTACCTTTGCGGAACACTTTCTAAATTAAGGTGACTACCACATTAGTCAGTAATGTATATAGCGACCCAAATTTGTTAGCTTCCTTAAATATTCAACTGTTAGTCAACGTATAAACATTTCCTTGCTTGAAACATTGTTTTTCAATTTGACAGTAAAATATAAGCTTTTATTTTTAATTTGACGTTCGCTTTTTTTTTTATTAATAAATTCTTGTTTTTTTTTTAATATATCGATTTAGATTAAATATCGATTTAATTATTCATCTTCGGATATGTGAAACGTTTGTTGTTACTGCCCCATGCGTGCGCAACCACAATACGAATTATTAACAATTAACTGTACTTCTTTAGCGTGCTTCAATCAAGTCTGAGAAATAGGGTCAACTACTTGTACATTAGACAACAATCAGCTTGTTGTATATACAATATATATATTTTTTTAGGTTCACACTGTAACCCGCACACAGCAAAGTAGGTAGAGGGATCTTGGTGATAAGACACTACGTTCTCCATTTTCCGCCGAATTGTCGAGACATTGCGTTTTGAATGACGGAGCTCAGTGTCACGCTTTGCCTTGACACCAGAACGAAGAAATGAAAATATTAAATATTTCATTTCCTCGAGTGGGAATCGAACCCACAGCCTATCGTGTTAACAGGCACACACTTGTGCCTCTGCGCCACGAATGGCCCAATATAATGATATATTTGCTCGAAATCCATTCTATCTAAAATCGTTACACCTTTTAGAGACCTTAGTGACTTGTTAAATATTTTTGTGTTGTAGCTATAAATGGTATTATTCACGGTATTGACGTATACACCACGTTAGACACGATGGGCAGTTGTTAGATTGAAGAGCGTGGGTTTTGTGTTCGAACACGTGATAACATCTATTCATTCTGTTTATAGATTGTACACATAAACAGCCCACACCTACATAATATCTTTTTCTTTTTTAATATAAAATATTAGAAATTAATTATTAATATTATATTAATATAGTTGTATACCAGTCGTGGCGCAGTGGCACAAGGTGTGACTGTAAACGCAACTGGTTGTATGTTCGATCTCCACTCGAGGAAATGAAATATTAGTTTAAATTTATATTTCCCATGTCTTTACTCTAGTGTTGATGCTAAGCGCGGCGTTGAGTTCCGCCACTCAACACGCAATGCCTCCAGAACTCTGCGGAAAGTGGAGAACGGAGTGTGTTAACACTAGGTAACCCTCTGCCTACCCTGCTGTGTGCGGGATACAGCGTGAAGCTGATTTTATTTTTTGTATTAATATAGTGGTAATTAGTACCAATTATTTTTTCTTATTGTCATTGTTTTGTTTAGTAATGCTTTACCCACACCTACATAACATCTTAATTTTTTTGAGATATAAATAATTAATATAGTATTAATTAATTTTCAACACTTTTTTTTTAATTTTCATTGTTTTAATTTGTTATGCGATGATAATATGGATAAACATATAAAAAATATTCGTAAGAAAAAAAAAGTATATTATGTTTTTACTTCTATATGTTATAAAGTATTACATATTATAAAGTGAGGCCAGTCATGGCGCAGGATTCGATTCCCACTCGAGGAGACGAAATATTTACTTAAATTTATATTTCCATTTCTTCGCTTTGGTGTCGAGGTAAAGCGCGGCGTTGAGTTCTGTCACTCAACACGCAATGCCTCGAGAATTCGGCAGAAAGTGGGGAACAGAGTGTGTTAACACTAGGTTCCCTCTGTCCACCCTGCTGTGTGCGGGATACATCGTGAAGCTGATTTATATTATAAAGTTTTATTTAAACAAAATAAAACATTGAAACGATACTTATATTACCTTATCGTGTGTAGAAAATATTGATGATGTCATTGTATATGTCGCTGACCTTACATACCCAACGCGAACTGGGCTGTTAAGAAATTGTTTAAAACAGACCAACAATTTTATAACCAAATATAGTCGTTTTAATCTGGTAATTAAAAATAATAAAAAAATATCAGAAAAACATAATATTTACGTTTTCAGTCTTTCTGTGAAAGCAATTCGCTTAGATAAGTTTCAAGGTACTAGTTTATCATTTCCCGTTATACATAGATATCCGAGAACAGAGCGTTGTGTAGGCAAGTATGATACGTGAAATATCTCTCTATTTAAAAACCCACGTACTAATGAAATATAAACGTTAGGAAAAAAGGCAAAGCGCGGAGTTGGGTTCCGACACTCAACACGAAATTACTTCAGAATTCGGTGTAAAATGGGAAACGGAATGTCTTAACACTTAGCTCCCTCTGCCTACCCTGCTACCTGCGTGAAGCTAAAAAAATAGTTGATAATATTCGCTAAAGGTTCTTATGTAGAATTTTTTTTAACACATCAATCTACTAAGATTGAGAGGAGAGATCCTCAAAAAATTAAATCTAGAAGAGAATATATAATAACAAAGCTCTTTTCAATACGACCTTGATGAATTGAAGGTAATTGGTGTAACCTAATTACCTACTCCAGCCTTGCATCAGCTGTTCTTACAAGTACTCCTAGATGCTACTTGTAACTTTCTATTAATGTACTAGAATGGTTTTTAATTGATAAGAAATATATCATTAATCTATATATATAAAAGGACTTGTGCTGACTGACTGAGGTAAGACGCACGCAGAGCCGTAACCGCTGATGGTAGAAACGTGAAATTTGGGCTGATGTTTATTTTCATATTCTGGATATCTAAGAAGGGAATTTGAAAAATTTTAACCCTAAAGGGATGAAATAGGGGTTGAAAGTTTGTATGGAAAAAAAATGTTATCTGCACCGATTATTATAAAATTTTAAATTCAAACTCTTAAAAATATTTAATTGAACAAGTGTTTCATGGTTTTTAAGAATTCACCCCCTAAGGGTTCAAATAAGGGGTTGAAAGGTTATATGGAAAAATCTTTAAATTGCCACCGATTTTTATAAAAATTTAAATTCAGACTGTTAAAAATGTTTTATTGAACACGTGTTTCGTGTTTTTTTTGGATTCCCTTCTAATAAGCGGGCGAAGCCGCGCGCGCCTTCTAGTCTATCTATATATATAAAAGGACTTGTGCTGACTGACTGAGGTAAGACGCACGCAGAACCGTAACGGCTGATGGTAGAAACGTGAAATTTAGGCAGATGTTTATTTTCATATTCTGGACATCCACTAAGAAGGGAATTTGAAAAATTTTAACCCTAAAGGGATGAAATAGGGGTTGAAAGTTTGTATGGAGAAAAAATTTAATCTGCACCGATTTTTATAATATTTGAAATTCAGACTCTTAAAAATATTGCATTGAACACGTGTTTCATGGCTTTTAAGAATTCAGCCCCTAAGGGTTCAAATAAGGAGTTGAAAGGTTATATGGAAAAATCTTTAAATTGCCACCGATTTATATAAAAATTTAAATTCAGACTATTAAAAATAATTTATTGAACACGTGTTTCGTGGTATTTTTAGAATTTACTCCTAATTAGCGGGCGAAGCCGCGGGCGCCCTCTAGTAATATATATTTATTACTTAACGAATTTAATAGCAGTATTAATTTAAGGGCCAGCCGTGATGCAGGGTCACAGCGCGACTGTAAACGCAATATGTTGCGAGTTCAATTCCCTTTCGCGGAAATGATGTATTTAATATTTTCGTTTTCTCACTCTGGTGACGACGCAAGTGTCGTAATGGGGGCGGAGTGTCTTAACACTAAGTTTCCAAGTTGCCTTTACCTATCCTGTTATGCGCGGGACAGTGTAATGCTAAAAAATAATAATTTAATAGCCGGTTGAAGAATAGCTGCAATGTGAAATAACTGAAAATATACCAAATAACTGGGCTTTTCTCTTTAAAAACATCTGACAAACGTAAAACATCCATGTATTTGAATTTTATTCGTTATGGAATACTGTAACCTTTCTAAAGTCATATCACACATCTCTTACATCTTTTCTCCATGTTGTAACAGCGTATAAAAAATAGATATAATTCAACATATTTAGTTAAACTTATAAAGCTATTCTAAAATAATATTTTAAAGTATTATTTGCACAGGAATAATTTATGAAGTATAAATGAATATTTTATATAATAAAGCAATGTTTATAAAAAATACAGAATATTTATGTATTTTTATATCACTCTTAGTATTGAATAAATATTTGCTAAAACATAATGTTTCTCAATATTTAGTAGATTAAATAACGAACGGATTTTATACTTTGATATTTTAATATCAGAAGTTAGCGGATTTGATATTTTAATATCAGAAGTTAGCGGAGTAGTAAAGAGACTTGATATTTAAATTCAAAAATTTAAGTTTTCTTTTTCATAATCATATAATGTTGTAAGTTCGATTTTCACTCGAGGTAATCTATACTGATAAAATGAAGCGGAAGAGTTTGTTTGTTTAAACGCTAAGATCTCTGGATCTACTGGACCGATTTACTTTTTTTTAATATTTTGTATGAAAGTAGTAAAATTTCTGGGGACTATTCTGGGGTGGGCACGGCTTCCCCCTTCCTACGCCTTTGCTCAGGAGTACTATAATTATTATTACATTACTAAGCTGCTTTAAGCGCGTTCGCTGCAAAAATATTCCATTTTATTAGTTTTTAAGAAAAGTTCGCGACACCCTATATTTATCTTTTATAAATAAGTCACAATAAGTCATTTTGTGACAAAAAATAATTGAAAATAGCTTCACGCTGTATCCCGCATACAGCAGGGTAGGCAGAGGGAACCTAGTGTTAAGATACTCCGTTCCCCACTTTCTGCCGAAATCTGGAGGCATTGCGTGTTGAGTGGCAGAACTCAACGCCGCGCTTAACCTCGACACCAAAGCGAAGAAATGGAAATATAAATTTAAGTAAATATTTCATTTCCTCGAGTGAACGAACCCACAACCAGTCGGTTTTACAGTCACACCTCGTGCCGCTGCGCCACGACCGGCCTTTGAAAATAGCAAGGGCATATTTCAGAGCTTCTTTTATTTGACATATAGAAAGTTATTCCATCATTAAGGATTTTTGAAGAAGATAACCTTTGGCTTTTAAAGCATGTAAATTAGCCGTTTACTTTTCGAGAAAATTTTAAAAAAAGGACGCTCTATTTATTATATTAGTATAGTTCCGTATTCAATGATTCACATCTTATCTACATTATAAATTACCAAATACTAGGAAGTAAATATGACGGAAAATAGATAAAATTACCAAATGTGATTACAAAATTTTTCCTAAATAAACCGGAATAAGTAAATAATGTAACATTACGCAGGCAGCGAGGCGTCACCTCCTCCGTGCGAGGTGTTCCTGGGAGGCTCCTGCAATCCCACCACCTGGAGATCGGACATCGCTATACCTATGCTTAAGAAAATGGGCATCACATATTTCAATCCTGTGAGTATAAGATATTTCTTTGTCTAACAATATGCTTAAAAGCCAGTCGTGGCACAGGGGCACAGGGGCACAATTTAATTTTAATTGAGTGGGGATCGAACCCACAACCAGTTGTGTGTGACTGTAAACACAACTGGTTGTGGGTTCGATCCCCACTCAATTAAAATTAAATATTTATTTTAATTAATATTTTTATTTCTTCGCTCTGGTATCGCGGCAAAATTCAGCGGAAAATGGAGAACAGAGTGTTCTAGTACTAGTTTTCCTCTGCCCTGATGTGTACTAGATACAAGGTAAAGCTGATGTTTAGATATAAAGTTACCTTTTTTACAACTGCATAATTATACTTTAATATTGTGTTAGACTTCCTTTGTTTGATGACCGCAACGTTTAATGTGACTGATGAGGTCATTGATGTAGTAATTTCTTAAGGGTAAACTCAGCAATGAGGCAATTCATTTGTATATAGTAGGTAGCTATAGTAAAAACTTATTATTAATTGTATTTTTATTATATATTACTTAACACGCAATGCCTCCAGGATTCGGCAGAAAGTGGGGAACGGAGTGTCTTAGACTAGGTTCCCTCTGCCTACCTTGCTATGTGCGGAATATAGCGTGAAGCTGATTTATTTATTTATAATATATTATTAATGTTACCTGAATTTATGAAAAGCCTGTTTATTATTTAAATTTTAATAATTGACCACGTTTGATATTTTTTTTTATAATAATTAAATTTAATCTGTGGTTGTTTAATAACGAAGTCAACAGCAAAGTTATAATATCAATAGATATGTAAACAATACTTCTTGTACTTCCTGAACCTACTTGTTCCTACTAAGTATTATATAATATTCTTTATATCATTAATTTTAGCACTTCTCGTTATAACAAAGGCTTATTAGTAATCATGTGCCAATTAAAACAATTTTAATTAAATGTTTTATGTTCCACATAAAATATTTTTGCCGATGACACTTTAATTGATTGATGTTTCGACAATTGCCTATTGTAATTGGTGGCTTTTGGCGAAGAAATGAAAATATTAAATATTTATTTTATTTGGAAATCGAACCTACAAACCGTCGCGTTTTCAGTCAATCAATATACCAAAATCTTAATTATATAAATACCTTATTAATAGCTATTTTGAAAACGATTGACATATATTTTTTTTTCCATGTATATTATATATTTATGTACTTCAACTGTTTGATTTGTCGTGCGGCGGTTTAGTTTACGTTTTACTTCTGTGACATTTACCTACGGTACGGCATTGTGGGCGATAGATGATAATGCATGTTTCTTGAATTCTTAATTTAATATACCTACGTGATGAAATTGAGTAATATAGGCGACTCTGATCGTCGTATTTATCGTATTATATACACATTTACACGAACTACTGTCGGTAAAATGATTTAATGGACGTATAAAATGCGTATATACCTTTTTAGTTGGAACCAAATTATCTCCAATTTTCTAATTGTATCAGGTGAACCAATTCCTATTATAAGCTATAATGATATACAATTTATAAAATTATATAAAATTTATAATGTATATAAATTTTACATGAAAGCATGTTAATAAAGTGTAAAATTTTACTATTTGTTACTATATCTAGCAAGTAGACGACTGGTCGACGGAGCTAATAGAAGTTGAGCATCGGGCGAAGGCTGAGGCTAGAGCTCTTCTATTTGTGCTGGACAGCGAGACGCGCGCCGTCGCCGCCAGCGTGGAGGCGGCGCACCTGGCGGCCGCCCCGCGGGACCTGCTGCTGGTGCTGAGGCCCTACTCCCGGCACCAGACCATCGGCCGCGAAACCATTTCGGACCAGTAAGTAAAGTCGTGACGGATTCTTGCATTATTGCGTTAATATATTTGTTTATCGCTCTTCTATTTCTCGTAGCGTCAACAAACACTAATTGGTTCGTCGCACACAAGCCCCCGGCGGAACCCGGCACATCATAGACTGCCTAATTGTAAGATAACGGTCCACTATACTCTCAACTGCGGCCCAGTAGGAGGTACCAGTAGAACTAAGCAGATTGTATCCAAAATTGAAAAGTGGGACCCACTCGTAGAATAGTTATGTCTACATTGTTTTCAGAGAGTACATAGAGCTATCGCGGGCGCGGGCGACCCTGCAGGAGGCGGTGGAGCGCCGGGGGCTGCCCGCGTTCACAGACATCCCCGCGGCGCTGAGATGCGCGCGGGCGGTGCTGCGCGGCGCGCGCACGCACCCGCGGCACTCCCTGGGCAACACCATCCTGCGCCTCAAGCGCGTGTACGACGCGGCGGGCGGCCGCAGCGCGCGCCTGTCCCGCGCGCGCGCCCTCGAGGCGCTGCGGGACGCCACGCGGGCGCCGCGCGACGTGGCCGACCGCTGCCTACCGCCCAACGCAGACGTCGTGGATTTTGAGACATTTTGCGCGGCGGTTGCCGAATTAGCAGCCGATACAGGTAACTATTAGAATATAATATAAAAAAGATTGACATTCAATTCCGAAATGCTATTCATATCAGTGTTTCCTAATAGTGGCGTGTATTGCACATGTATGTACCGATTGTGATTATTTGTTGAAGGCTCGCAATGTGCGCGAACTCCGTCGGGGTCGAGCGTGGCGGCGCGCGTGCGGCGCGTGTTCCGCTCGCTGCGTGATCTGATCACGTCGCCCGCGCTGTCCGCCGGCCCCGGTGCGTGCGTGCGAGCGTACCGTTACTTACACCTTGCTCGTTCGGCCCCAAAAATACGACATCACATTTATTAAAGCTTACATTACTGACAAGTTCCAATAATAAATGTCTGTTGATTCATAATAATGTGTTCAGAAACAGAACTGTGTTTCACCATGATAATATTATATCGTTCGTTGAACTCTGTGACATTGGAAACTAAATTGTCACTAATGCAAGCTTAAATAGAGAATCAAAACGTAGATGCATCCTGTAAAAGTAGTACATTTCATCAGATTTATTTATTGCTGTGAGCAATTAAGGATTTATTTTAGTCTTTGATGTGTTGCAGCTTATCGTAAACACTTGTTTATTCATACTCTCACAATAACAGAGCGACCCGCCCGACCTCGCTGTCGTAATTAAATATTAAGTCATAGATGTGCCAGGAATGTTTCTAAAAATAATGTCGAATGCACTGTAAACCTGCAATCTATCAAGTCACGTTCGTTGAATACTTGCGAGTTTTGGCCGTGCGGGAGCCGTCTCTACGTGAGAGAACGTAACGGTGTGCCTAGACCGCTGTCCTCGCTCTATACACATATGTCCATGTATAAATACATTTCATTCATTCATTTTGTTCTGCAGCTGTGTTTTCGTTATCTGTTTTCCCCTCGCTGATAAGATTTTCAATTGTAACCCATTCGACACAATAACTGTAAACATCGCTTTTTTATCTTATCATTTAAACTTAGCTCGGACTGTCATCACTCGAGTTTCATTCTGCGTATGGTGGTTTGAGTTACGGTTTTTTGTTTTGTAGAGTTTTGGTTCATAAGTTGATGGTTGCATTTTTTTTTATTTCTCGCTAATTATATTTATTGGCTTATGTTTTTCTCGTAATATTTGTTTTACTGTGATTATTAAAACATTTTTTTTTATTTTACTACATTATATGTGTATAAAAATGTATACCTATTGTAAATAAATACAAAAAGAAAGTTTGTATATATGAAAATCAAGACATTAAAATGTTTTGGCAATTTTTCAAATTTTAATATATAAATCCTTTTTATAATTTTTTTTTCACATTTTTTGTAGCTAGAAGCTAGATTTTAACATTATACAACAAAAAAAAAATTTTTTACACTTTTATTTCACGCTTAACATCTGAAGTTATATATTTTATTCAATTCTTACAATGTAATGTTTTTCAAAATAAATACTGATAAAAATATTTGTTTTTAGAATATCATTCTCGTCACCCGGAGTCGGACGGCACGGAAGCCAGTGGGCGGGGGTCAAGCGCGAGCGCGGCGGGGCGCGACAACGGCCTCAGGGTCCACAACCCGCGCCTCCGGGCGTACGGACAGAAGCTGTCACTGTTTATACCTAAGGTGAGCTGGTCATTCATCATATGGAATATACCATTAGGTGACCCGAACGCTTTGCCTTATCTTTTCCATAAAAAAAAAACTTTTTGAGGAAATTCGTATTAGTCACGCAATATCATGGGTTCCACTTATTGTTGGGAATTAGAGTTGATCACGTTCTTTTTTACTAGAATTTTATGTCGTCAGATTTAACATACTATATATTATTTAATATGTATTATTTATTAAGAAAACGAATAAAAATTTGAACGTAGCGGGATTCGAACCCGTGCTTTTTGGACTTGGAAATATATGTATATGACTAGTGGGCGCGCGCGGCTTCGCCCGCTTATTTGCACCCGTAGGAATGAATTAAAAAAAAAACACGAAACACGTGTTCAATAAAATATTTTTAACAGTCTGAATTAATTTTTTTATAAAAATCGGTGGCGATTTAAAGATTTTTCCATATAAACTTTCAATCCCTTATTTGAACCCTTAGGGGGTGAATTCTAAAAAACCATGAAACACGTGTTCAATGAAATATTTTTAAAAGACTGAATTTCAAATTTTATAAAAATCGGTGCCGATTTAAAAAAAAAACCATACAAACTTTCAACTCCTGTTTCATCCCTTTAGGGTTAAAATTTTTCAAATTCCCTTCTTAGTGGATGTCCAGAATATGAAAATAAACATCTGCTCAAATTTCACGTTTCTCCCATCAGCGGTTACGGCTCTGCGTGCGTCTTACCTCAGTCAGTCAGCACAAGTCCTTTTATATATATAGATTTGAGGCCATCGTGGCAGTGTGACAGCGTCTAAACACGATGATTGTCGGTTCGTTCCCCACTCTGGTGCATGAATAATTTAGTTGCATTTCCTCTCTTTTGTAAGATAAAGTGCGTACGGAGTGTCCAAACATTACGTTCTCTCTGCTTTCCCTGCTATATGGAGGATACAGCGTAAAAATAAAAATATACATTTGAGGCCGTAGCGCAGTTGTATAATAGTGTCACTGTGAACGCGACGGTTGTGAGTTCAATTCCCGCTCGGGGAAAATAATTATTTAATATTTTAATTTCTTCGCTGTGGTAAGAAGTAAAAGCGCGGCGTTGAGTTCCACTACTCAACATGCAATGCCTAATAAAAAGATTTTGACGTAAAATAAACGTTGTAGTATCTTAACACTAAGTTCCCCTAGCTTTTTCTAGTATATGGAAATACAGCTTAAAAATAAAAAAAAAATAATTGCAGAACGGCGGTACCAGGAGTGCAGTGGAGGAGAACACGTCGGCCGCGTCGGGCAGCAGCGGCGAGGTGTTCACGCCGGGCACGGAGCGCCGGCTGGAGCGCCTGCCCGCCATGCTCGGCGCGCCCGTACACGACGTGTATCTTGGCGGTGCTTTTCCTGTAAATATATATTTTTTATAATATTAGCATAGCAGAAAATACTTTATAATCCATGGATCCATAGTGCGGTATGGTGTGTGAAGGTGTTGTTGCAGGGTGACGAGCTCCGAGCAGTGTCAAACTTGCCATCCAAATGTAGATTTAACCCCCGAACTATTTATGTTAGAACTTAAAATAATCATAACAAAATCTTTCCTTAGTATAGGATAACACAAAAAAATACTAAAAAATTGTTAGAAAAAATCTTCTGTTATTAATCAACTACAGGATCAAACAAACTAAAGACAAAGTTTTTGAACTAAATTTTGAATTTGAGATGATTTACTATTATTTAGCCAATATCTATTTTTAGTTTTTTAATATATCTTTATACATCAATGCACCTATAATTTTACTTTTACTTTCGAATATATCGGTACTATGATCATAATTAAATAAACATAGACTATCTTATTTGAGGTCAGATAACTTAATAGTCACTTGTGTATAAAAACTGTTATAAAATATATTTATTTATTGTAGTTTATAACGACGTTTCAATTATAGAGAGTGTATGAACATCCGCTTTAAAGATTTATTCTGAACGTTTGTTTTGTTATTTTCTTTAAATTAGCCGACTTATGTCTTATATTCTTGTTACAGGGGGAACCTAGTGCTAAGACACTCTGTTCCCCATGTTCCTCCGAATTCTCAGGGCATTGCGTGTTGAGTGAAGGAACTCTACGGTGCGCTTTGCCTCGACACATGAGCGAAGAAATGATATATAAATTTCATTTCCTCGAGTAGATATCGAACTCACAACCCACACACTTGTGCCTCTGTGCCACGACTGGTCTCAATCTAAACTTAATAAAGTTAATTAATATTCATAATATACATTTAAACATATAATTAATATGTATTTAAATTCTAATTACAAGCATTTTTCTTAGAATAAAAATCATATTCCAGTTTTATTATTCGCATAAATTTTACTATCGATGACATAATGAACCAATAAAGGATCGTCTATACAATTTAATAAGATTACTGATGTTAACATTTACTATTGCGCGTTGTCAAGGCTACATGTTACATATAAGGGACAAAGATATCCACTTACATGAAACTAGGCTAAGTAATAATGTTACTTTTAGATATTAATGTTATAATAATAATATTTAAAAAATAAATAAATCAGCTTCACGCTGTATCCCGCGCACAGCAGGGTAGACAGAGGGAACATAGTAATAAGACATTCCATTTGCAAGTTTCCGCCGAATTTTTCGAGGCGTTGCGTGTTAAGTGGCGGAACTCTATGTGGGACTTTTGCCTTGGTGCCAGAGCAAAGAAATGAAAATATTAAGAAATAATAATGCATTTCCTAGAGTGGGGATCGAACCCACAACCCGTTTCAGTTACACTCTTGTGCCACTGGACCACGACGGCCTCATAATAATAATAATAATATTCAAAGTTGAATTCCTTTTTTGTATGTTTAATTCGTAATAGCCAACTTCTTATAGCGATATTGGTTCACCCACTCACGCACGTGACCCAGAAACCTGAATGGTACATCGATAACTAAATATTGTTCAAGATAATACTTAACTACAAATTTTTATAATATTAACTTATAAGTTATTTTTTAACGTTACGGAGAAAGTTCTCATTTAACATACCAAGATGGCGATGTCTGCTAAAATTTAGGAAGTTATTTTTACGATTTACAATTTTGGTGCTCACGATGACGTCACGACTCTTTGTTCGTGTGCCAAAAATATAAGTATTCATACATAGTTATACTTATACCTCTTTTTACGATAAGTATCACATACCAGGCCAGTCGTGGCGGAGCGGCACGTAGTGTGACTGTAAAACCGACTGGTTGTGGGTTCGATCCCCTCTCGAGGAGATGAAATATTTACTTAAATTTATATTTCCATTTCTTCGCTCTGGTGTCGAGGCTAAGCACGGCGTTGAGTTCTGCCACTCAACACGCAATGCCTTCAGAATTCGGCAGAAGGTGGGGAACGGAGTGTCTTAACACTAGGTTCCCTTTGCCTACCCTGCTGTGTGCGGGACACAGCGTGAAGCTCATTTTATCACATACAAAATGTAGGTACATTATCGTTTACTAAATGGCCTATAGTTTAGTTAGCAGCAAACATATTCGTTCCAAGAACTCGAGCTCGAGCATATTGCTTTACCAAACAGTTTGTATTTTAATACTCGCATAGTATGTGATTATCAACAGCGTACTAGCATTCGGTCATACCCTCTTTTTAACCGACTCCTGTAAAAGGAGGAGGTTCAATTCGACTGATTTTTTTTATTCTTGTTACCTCTAAACTTTCGACTGGGTAGACCGATTTAATGATTCTTTTTTTTTATTTGAAAGCTGGTGCTTTCCGTTTGGTCCGCTTTTATTTTGGTCCAATTTTAATATTACCGTTCATGAGAAAAACATATGTATTCAATTTGCATAGTTTACTGCTAGAAGTCGGTCTTTTTCTGTTAAAAATTTTACTAATCATACTACGCACAGACCTATGTTACTACACTTCCATTTTTTCCGCCAAATTCTGGAGGTATTGTATTACAACGTGCGTTGCTAAATGGCGGTACTAAATACATAATACACAATAAATACAGCACGAGGAAATGAAAATATTAAATATCTTATTTCCTCGATAAGAAATCGAACCCACAACCTGTCGCCTTTTCGTTCGCACTCTTCTATTAACAACGTATTAGCATTCACACATTCGCTCTTTTACAAATCATATCATACGTAGTACGCTCATACGATTTCTATATACTACTATACGTCTTATTCTTAGCATTACCATACTACACCTAACATATACACCTAACATTTATTTGTTTACCTCTTTTAACAATAATAGTGTGTTTAACTTTAAGTATAATATTTACTAATTGACTAATAGTTTTAGAACTTGTGAAATATTTTACAAACAAACTCCTTTTTATCGCGTCATTTCGAGGTCCACTAACTTTGTTTTTTTTTTGTTGTAATTTTGCTGATTCATATAAGGTGTCACACTCTGACTAATGTCAGTTAAGTGAATTGAAGATTTTATTTTAGATAATATAGTTGTTATATATATCTATGAGTAAGTTATAATATTTTTGTTTTTATTTGATAAAAGAAAATTAAAATACCTATTGACTTTTTGTTTAGGTAGTTATATCGTTGCTTACCTTACGTGAGTTGTTAAATTATGCTGCATTGATACATAGTAAATTATTTAAATAATATTTTCAATTGTTTCAGTCAAACAACACCCGACCAGAGGAAATACTGAGGCGAGAGGGCTTCACATATGTAGTGCCACGCGTGAACGACTACACGCGTATGTTCTCAGCGCCCGCGCGCCGCACCGCACCTGCCCCTGAATCCCCGTGTAGGGATAAGAAGCCCAGATCCGATTGTACCTCACGCACCCCAACTTCCCCTAAATCCCCTCGACCCCAAAGTGCACCTTCCCCGTCATCTCCTCATTCTCCCCTGGACATAGTGTTCAGAGAACGCGCCCCGGATGCGGACCGACCTGGTGACAGGCTCAGTGCGTCTGATTTTTATAGCGTCACGGAGGATATTACACCGCAACCGTTTAAAGGTTAGTAAGAAAAAATAAAATTACAAAAATACTAGTAATGGTTGTTGTTTACTTTTCATTTTTCAAAAAACATACCAGAACGAGAAAGGGATATCTCTCGTTCTCTTTTACGCACTTACCTATTTTCTATAATAAACCTAAATTACGTTCAATTACACCGCCGGTACCTACGACTCGATTTCGTGAATCAGGCGTGTGTGATATTGTCGCTTTCATAGGTTTGTGTCTGTGTGCGTGATTCTTTACAAATGGTGTTTTATTTATTTTACGATAATTATATTAATTATTTTGTTTAATAAACTACTTTTTCACTTTTGGCGAAATATCTTTTGTTTTAATAGTATTAGGCTTTTATACAGTATATAATATGTGCTTTCATTTAAAGTGGTGATGACAAAAACACTCTATATATAAATTTTATTATGATATCTAGGTACATACGATGAAGAGCTACTCCTCGGGTCGCGCGTGCTGGTGTTCTCGCTGAGTGCGGAGGCGCCGAGCTTCGCGGCCATGGTGCTGGCGGCGCACTACATGGGCCTGCGCCCGCGACACACCGTGCTCATAGTGCAGCCCCTCGATGCTGCTAAAGCGAAACCTGTGAGTGTTAGTAAAATAAAATTAAATTAATAGTATCCCGCACACAGCAGGGTAAGCAGATGGAACCTATTGTTAAGACACTCCGTTCCCCACTTTCTGCCAAATTCTGGAGGCATTGCGTGTTGAGTGGCAGAACTCAACGCCGCGCTTAACGTCGATACCAGAGCGAAGAAATGGAAATATAAATTTAAGTAAATATTTCTTCTCCTCGAGTGGAGATCGAACCCACAACCAGTCGGTTTTGCAGTCACACCTCGTGCCGCTGCGCCACGACCGGCCTCTAGATGTTTTTATGATTATTTTAAGTGATACGACTTGAAGTCTGAAGCAGAAGTGTGATAGACTATATACGACTACAGTAGGGTCGAAGAATTGTGACCGCTGATGGCTGCGCAGATTTAATATTAGATTTAATATTAGTTTTCTTACTTTTCATTATTTTAACAATGTGAAACAGTTTAGACAGCCTAACTTCGGGGCGGCCACGACTTATCGACCGTACTGTACAACATTACTGCTGTTCAATAAATCACAGCAATTTTAATTATTTCAATTATTAAATAATATTTTATAATTATATTTCCTACCTTATATATATAATACTATAGGGTTATATACTATTATATTTATTAATCAGTTTATTACTGTTCCACAGTATAGCGAGGCGGCGGTCAAAGATTACAACCGAGGTAGACACTACCTGACGGACCTCGCGCGGAGAGCGAAAGTTCCCGTGTTCGAATCCGTTGAAGCCGCCATGGCGTGTGTAGTGGAACGCCTGCGATCTGCGCTTTAATTAAATATTTACACAAATACAAACACACACACACAAAATCACATTTACACAAAGTATTTGGCCACATTTATATATGGAGATATATAGAATGGTGATTTTCAATAGTGATAAATGCGACATATAGTATTTGTAAACCTAAAAGTGATTGTCAATTTCAATTTCAAAGTAATAAAATTTAATATTAATGATATAAACAAATATAGAATAAAAATTTTGCTAAGTTTATTTATGATTTAAAATATAAATTGCCGTTCTGTAAATTGGGAAGTGTATAAAAAGGGGAATTCTAATTATATACTTTTGTTAAGTAATGTAACAGTTTACTTCCTCTAGGTAATTTAAACGTTTAAATAATTGAAATTATTACTTTCAAAAGAAAATTTATTACAATAATGATGTTGATTTTTTATATATATTTTTGATGATTTTAATATCACAATGAATTAACAATTTAGAATCGTTTAGATCAAGAGGTCAA
The DNA here is from genome assembly GCA_013421005.1 of Heliconius erato x Heliconius himera. Lineage (NCBI taxonomy): Eukaryota > Metazoa > Arthropoda > Insecta > Lepidoptera > Nymphalidae > Heliconius > Heliconius erato x Heliconius himera. Next base: position 102,471 of record JAATLQ010038588.1, on the reverse strand, counting down.
TGCTAACTCGTTTTGTTATTATTAATTCAATATTTCTATACACTAAATAAATAAAATTAATTATATTAATTAATGATTCTTATGTATTAATCTGGCAATACAAACAATAACGCACACTTGTCACCAACATAAATGAACTTATATCCATCACAATATATTATGTAAATTGTATAAAATCGAAGTTCGCCATTCTTCATAGTTAATTATTACTGGCTACAAATATTTAAAAAGCTTTATATTTGTGTCCATTTAAGAAAACTTACCTATAAATGTATTTTTTTTATCGAGAACGTTCTTCGATTTTATCCAGCTTATATGTTAATTGATATGTATTCGCTTTAAGAGGAATTTTATGCTCAGTTCCAAACACCAGTTGCGTTCATAAAAAATTGAACGGAATCGTGAATCTCAATCATCTTTTCCACATGGTCGTGTTCCCCATACGTAATTCTATAATCACAATGTACGTAATAAAGACATCACACAGCTTAGGTTATTGCAAGGAGTCTCATTAAACTGTACTTACTGTTACGATTTTGAATTTTCAACTTAGTCTAGTACAAATACGTTTTTTTTTTAACATTTTTAAAGTGTTATTCCATACTAAGGATAAAATAAATATTTTAGAAAACGTATGAAAAATTACAAGAGCGTAAAAACTTGGAGGAACGGACGATTTTTGGTGGCTTAAGAAATCAAATCCCCCCGCTATGTTAAAATTTTTACGTTTTCTAAAATATCCTAGTACAAAGTCTCTCTTTGACTCGCCACTCTCTAATTGTAAATGATGCGTTGTTATACGCCGAATGTAATATTAATCTGTATGAAAGAGCCGTATGGAAGGTGAAGGTATATTGAGTTCAACAAATCTCTGTGATTAATTAATTCGTTTAGGAAAAATATTATATTGTGAACTTGTAAATTTTCAATGCATTAGTAGATACTAGCGTGTAATGTAGGTTTTAATGGAGATTCAAAATGGCGTGTTGGTTGCTTGTTTTATTGAATCTTAACATGACAAATGCATATGTCAGTACACAAAGGTTAAGGTGTCGAATATTAGCTATCCTGAGATACTTTTTAGCTTATTTTGATGTAAACTATTATTTATGATCATATGGTCTTGTGTGGTCTTCGTTTTGAAGAACATTTGTCGGTGTCAGCGTATTACGATTGGTATCTATTGACGATTTTCTCAAATTAGATCTTTTTTTAGTGTATTGGCATAGTGCTGTTAAATAATATACGTTCACTTAAACGTGGGGATAATGGAAAGTACAAATGCGTCTTGCTCACGTAGCAAATTAAGAGTATGTCGTAATATATTAATTATTCGAAACATAATTTTATTATTCAAAATTAATCGTAATCAACTTATACTCATTTTTAATCTAGATTTAATAAAACATTAGATTCTAGAAGATTCTATATGCAAAATTTTAAATTAGCTTGCGAATTAATTATTATTAATCGAACTTTTGAAGTCTCGGTTCCATACCTAATGTAGGTATTGTAGTTTAATATAGATAATTTAAGTCGTAAAAAACTTTGACCCACTGTCACTAAAATATTACAATTTTATATAATCAGCAAATATTATTTGCTAGTCACACTATCCATTAACATATATAAGTACTTTGTAATATTGTTTGATAGTACAAATATCTAATTTATAGAAAAAAAATATTTCATATATTAATTGTAATTATATGCCATGTACGCTTATTTTAAACTAAAAACATCACATGTAAATATAGAAATTTGTAATTATAACTGTGTCTTATTGTCATATCTCTGAATTTCTAAATTATAAATTATTTTTAAGGTATATAAGTTACTATAGTAACTTGCGTATACTTCAACAAGAGTTGTGCTTAAGTAAGAAATGCAGATTTTTTTAGCTCCATGATGTTTTCCGCATATAAATAGAGGAGGCAGTTAGTAGGTTTCACAGCTCATAAATATGTAAAAAATACATTTAATTATAGTCAATTCTCGTAATAAAAATGTTCATTTTTTTACTTTTCATGATTTGAGAACATTTTTTGACATGTAGTCACTGAGTTGCGCCTATGAACTTTTTAGAGATTATTGTATGTTAATACTAATAATTTCATAAATTACTTCTGAAAAAAAACACCAGTAAATTTTGTTCGCAACTTCCCTTGGAAATTTTGAAAAAAAAAAAACTTTTTTAAAAACAATTTTAGTTGCCGTGTTATTTAAAACATTTATAAGCCTAATAAGGTTTGAAATAGTACATTAGACAAAAGTCCTGATATTGAGCTCTATTTAGAAAAATTACGAACACAGACTTAGCAACAGTCGGGCTGTATTTGCCAATTTTCTTCAAGAATGCATTTTTTTTTGAACCACTGAAAATCGGCGAAACTACATGGGGGTGAAATGGATAGGCACCGAGGTCCTCTACACATAGGCCATACACAGCTGATCCATCGGATTAACCCTGTATATATAGGCATGTCGTTTATTTGTGAAGAGCGATAGTTCTAGTAATTTGCACGTTTAAATGATATGGAGATATAAATGACTTCTGAGATTATAATATGTTAAAGAAGCGAAAGTACGCGTGCAGCGGCCGACTCGGAGCTGGTTGTCGCCCCGCGCTTCTCTGCTGAAGCGCGGCACCCAGTAAGTACAGTGCTGCGCGATTCGACAACCTAATTGGAAACCTAACCCCCAATAGTTACGTCAACATTCAAACGCTGTGCTTCTGTATTAATTTTCAAGTCTCCCTCCGTTGGAGTAAGATAGGATGCGGCGTTTAATTACGCTTTTCTATGACGCTTAATGTATTGAACTCAGGCTGAAATTGGAGAAGTATGTCTTGACAATCCTTTTTACATGCGTGTTTTCTTTAAATACATAGAAATTTAATTAAAAGCAAACTTGCTCCTTTCTCTACATTTTGCTCATTTTTTTACGTTGCTTGTTGAATAGCGAAACTCAACGCTGCGCTTTGTCTACCTAATGAGGAAATGAAAATTATTTAAATATAAATTCACCCAAGTGATGATCGAACCCACAACCATCGCGTTTACAGTCAGATGCTGTACTATTGTGCCTTGACGGTCTCAATTGAACCATTCCTTAACAACAAGTATCTTTTCATCCTCTAAAACATGTTTACTTAGAAATGGGAAAAAATAAAAGATTATAAACACTATTAATATTTAATTTCCGCCTTTAAACATAACAAATGTTAAAATACTGTCATTTTGTGTTTATCCTTTCTTTGTTTCTGTTCATTTAATATTTGTTTTTCTTTATTTCTCATCAAGTTTAACTCTTTATTTTTCTCCGCTATCTGCATACTAATACTTCTATGACCATTGGTCCCTGATGGATATTTCACCAAGCTGCTATTTAATTTTAAAATTTCGTTCTCAATTTTTTTGCAATCTTCTTCAAGTTTAAACTTTTCAATATTTAAGTCTTTACTAGAGGATTGTTTAATATCAATAGTGGGAGCACTATTTGAGGGTTCAGCTGAATCTGATTTGTTACCAAGAGTGTTATTTAAGAAGTTGAACACATTCCTTTTTTCTCTTTCCTTTTCCCTCTCATATGCCCGTTTATTGCGTTCCTCTTCTTTCTTTTGTAGTCTTTTGAGTTTTTGTTCAACCTGAAAATATAGTATACATTATAACATTAATACACCAGACTTTGAACTATGAACAATCACGTAATATAAAAATCAATAAAATATTGCAGCATGAACAAATACGAAAATTAAGAGGGCGATGTCGCGTGTAGGCCGCTAGTATTTTCATTTTTATCTTATTTTTTATTATAAGTGGTTAATGAAAATATACAGCTTTGATATTAAAGCTCTGTAGAGTTTCATATTAAAGCTTTGTTGAAGGACAATCTACTGTATAAAAAATATATTAACATTTAAAATGTTAATATTTTTTTTTATACACCTTGCCACTTTACAGGAGAGCTCCTCTCCTATAAATTGGCCAATTTTCACATCTAACAATGTTAATAGGAACAGGCTATATTATTTAGATGTATCAGTTTATATTACTGTAAAGTTCCGACTAAATCTATTCATTAGTTTTTGCGTGAAAGTGGAACAAGCATCCATCCTTACAAACTTTCACATTAACAATATTAGATCTTAATAGATATTTATAAAATAAATTTCGTTTTAAAATATTATTATACTAAAATATCTATTTTCAAATATGTTAAAAGAAATGTTGCACTTCTATGTTTTATTATAAAAAAAATGTTAATATATAATGTATTGAAATTGAAAAATTTACATAAAAAAATTAGTAGTTCTCTATAATAGTATAAGTCTACTAGCAACCCACCTTCAAAGGGTCCCTTGCAGCCAGCTTGTCCGTCAGGGCCATGCAGGCGTCCAGCGAGCGGGCGGGCGCGGCGCGCGCCTCCACGGGCTGTAGGCGCCCGTCCGCCGCCGCGCCCAGCCCCGTGCCCGGCACGTAGCCCATCGACAGCATTATCTTAGAACCCATGCCCTGCAGGGAGACAGTGAGTTAGGTCACAGTGCGCTCTCGGTCACATCTGAGTCTGGTCAAATGTTAATGCGGTATTGGACCGGAACTTGAGCGGAACGTTAGTTTGAATGCTCACATAGCTTCTCACCCACATGCCATATACACTGCCTCGTGTTAAGACACTCTCTTTTTTATATTGCGTATTCAGTGGCGGAACTCGACGCCATGCTTTATCTTGTTTTATCATAGCAAGGAAATGGAAATCAGAGTGGGAATCAAATCCATAACCATCGCATTTACAGTTAGATGCTGTGCCGTGTATATAATTATAATATAATGACACTGCATACATATTTTTGGCACCCTACACCTCTTAAAAAGGCTATATTAATTTTTAGGGTAAATTTCAATCTTAAACCATCCAAGAGATGGTTTAAAAATATATAGGTAGCGCTGCATATATAGGTAGTTAAACTATCAGGAAATTAATTTTTATAGCGAGTTACTATATATACGATTTGTCTTTTATATAGCAAAAAAATGAACAATTTGGTATTTTTTTTAGTATGCCCATGAAAAGCGCACTTAAATTTGAAAAAAATAATAATGCCAGATATAAAAAAAAATATACGCTCTGCATGATAAAATAAGGCGAGCTGTAGCGCAGGGGCACGAGACTATAAACGCGACTCAACACGCACTGTCACAATATTTCTTAGCACTAGGCTCTCCCTGCCTACCCTGCTGCATCCGGGATACAGTGTAAAACTAGAAAAAAAAATATGAAATAAAATTAATACATACTCACTCTAGTATGTCGTTCCCATTCGCCCATAGCTGGTGCGTTGTTTTGCAAACTCTTCTCTATAATTAAATCTTGTGTATTGTTCGTCTTTATCACTTTATTTTCTGGATATTCGGTGTCACTAATACTTTCATCTGAATCGGTATCGTCACCTTCATCTGAAAATGTATATATGTTTTAGTACCATTATAGAATGTATTAGCTAGCATTTCAATCTATATATTATAGATGTAGAATGTAGAGTTGAATTAATCAATCAATACATTTTTATTGTTATTTACTATGGAAATACACATTTTGACAATTTTTATATTGTAATTAATGAACTATGCTGTAATGGTACGAGACTACTACATATCTTTTATATTAATGTCTTTAAAAAATATATAATAAAAGAAGGATTTATACATTTATATAAAATTTAAATTATGCTTACTGTTAAGAGGGAATATTTCTTCGAATAAAAGAAAGTGATCAGCAGACTTTCTCTTTTCTCCTGCCATACCATGCTCCACTTTAACAACGCACGACCTTTTCTCAAAATCCACTTCCCTTACAATGGCTCTGTGCCACAAATGATATTTCTCTGATGATTTCTTTACTGTACTCATGTCCTGTGATAAAAAATACAAATTTTGATTACAGTAGGTAGCCAGTCGTGGCGCAGGGGCACAAGCGCGAGACTGTAAACGCGATTAGTTGTAGATTCGATTCCCTATCAAGTAAATTTATTGTGTATTTTTTTTGCTCTGGTGTCGAGGCTAAGCGTGGCGCAAAATTCCGCTACTCAACCAACAATGCCTCCAGAATTCGCCGGAAAGTGGGAGTGTCTATACAGGCTTCCTCTGCCTACCCTGTTACATGCGGAATACAGCGTGAAGCGTACAAAAAATAAAACACAACTGAGGCTCCAATTTCACATAATTGTCAGTTATTCCTATTACCTCACTCTGTTAAGAAATCACAAGCAATATCTCGAAAATTTTGCGGAAAGTGGGGAATGGGGTGTCTTAACAACTTTATTCATGGAATTAAAAAATCTATTGAAACAGTTTTTAAATATATCTTTGTGTATAGGAAGTTAATAATCATATTTCTTTTAATAAGTTTAAATAATTAAGCCCACAATTATTCATTTAAAGTGGGAAACTAAGATAACAATAAAAAATCCTCTTTAAGTTTATTTTTTTTAGATTAATATGGGCATAAATCTATATGAGGCCGGTCGTGGCGCAGCGGCACGAGGTGTGACTGGTTGTGGGTTCGATCCCCACTCGAGGAGATGAAATATTTACTTAAATTTATATTTCCATTTCTTCGCTCTGGTGTCGAGGTTAAGCGCGGCAATGAGTTCTGCCACTCAACACGCAATGCCTCCAGAATTCGGCAGAAAGTGGGGAACGGAGTGTCTTAACACTAGGTTCTCTCTGCCTACCCTGCTGTGTGCGGGATACAGCGTGGAGCTAATTTTTTTTAATTTATTTTATTTTTATAAATCTATATATAGAACCACAATGTTTGTGGGTTCTATCCCACTCGGGGAAATGAATTATTTTTATTTTGAGCTTGGAGTGTGTCCTAATATCAGATTCTCTCTGCTTACCTTGCTTTGTGCAAGATAAAGTAGGAAATTTAAAATATTATTTTATTAGTAACTACCTCATCTTCAGGTGGTTTCAATTTCATTAAAACTCTGCTACCCACTTTTGTTCCATTATAATCAGGTTCGATTGCTTCTTTTAAATCAGACAATTGTATTAATGCACCATGAGAATACCTAAAAATAAAGTAATATGTTGCAGAAAAAAATCTAACCTAATATGCTCTTTTATTAACACTAGGTTTACGGGACCCGTCAATTTGACGGATTTCAAACTTTGAAATGAAACACGCAAAAAACCATAGCATTAATCTTAACTATTTTGCATCGTAAATTTATAATTTCATTAAAAGAGTTTATACGCACAATTAGTATTTTTCTACGCTTTATAAATTTTGAAAATTGTATCTTGTATACCTATTTCTACGGAACCCGTCAATTTGACGGGTTAGCTGATTACGTCAACAATCCTTATATATTTGCTTCGCTTGTAAAATTATACTTCCAATAGCAAATATAAGACTGAAAGAAAGGTATAAGACCCCCGCCCCCAACTCATAATCTCAATAGCGCCTCGATAACGAATTGTGTAGCCCGGGTGTCAAATCCTCGCGTTATTCGCAACTCAAAGCGTGCAGCAGACTAAATGTCGTATCGAAAAGATATTCAGTTCTACTACCAAAACCAGCGAAAGAAACAAAGGACAAAATGCCGTTATTTTCATCAAATTTATATAAATCAGACAACTGCACGCTTACTGTATATAAAAGTAAAC
>JAATLQ010038588.1:59258-94698 GCA_013421005.1 Heliconius erato x Heliconius himera | reverse complement strand
GCACGCTTACTGTATATAAAAGTAAACCGAAAATATTAGATTTAATTTGAATAAATTGTTTTTTTAAAAATAAATACGTATTTTCATCCACCCGTCAATTTGACGGATGCTCGTAAAGATAGGTATATAAGAAACGCCCGTAAACCTAGTGTTAATTAGGGACCATCCATAAATTAAGCCACATAAATTTAATTAGATTTTTGCCCCTTCCCTGTACTTGTCACAGGTGGTCATATTTGTGAGACTGCCTGACTAGTGTGACAGAAATTAATAATTTAAAAAACAGTTCGGAAATTATGTTTGTATATGATTTAGAAGGTTATGTTACAAAATTTAAATACTAATACATAAAAAAGAAGGAACAACACAAATATCAGGTTAAACCATTACATAACTAAAAATGAGAATAATTGTTGTAAACAAAAAGTCCTTTATCACAAAATGTCACATTTAGACTTCCTCTGCACCCCTTAGCGTGTGACGTAACTATAGATGGCCCCTCAACGACCGTTCAAACTCACCTACATTGTTCATCACTAAATTTGCATTCTCCATTCAGGTAAAATGGGCATGGCAACATCTCTGCATGTGTTGGATGTGTAAAGAGTACTTTTACCTATGAAAAAAATATACAATTATAAACGTAATAATAATAAAATAAAGCAGGTTGTGGCACAGCGGTAGTCTGACTGTGAGCACTGCAGTTGTAGATTTGATTTGAACTTGGCGAATTAATAATTTGATTTGGAAAGTGGAAAACAGTGTATTCACACTAAGACTCCTCTGATTACTAATAAATTAAAATAAACTATAATTATAAATAAATTAAAAATACCAATTTATTTAAAAAATATACATACCTGAAGGTCATTGAACTGATCATCATCTTGCCGTGGTACAACTGAGCTCACCATTGCATTATGTAGGCTTGGCTGCCCACCCCACGTATGAGTGTGGTATACTGCACATTTCATGCCAAGAAGAGAAGATAATTCATCCTAAAATTATATGATATTATTAAAAAATATATATATATATATATTTTAAATATATTAGGAATGGCTTTAAATTATGACTTTTGTAGTGCAGTGGGACGCTAAGCATATTAGTCAAGGCTTTTATTTTCACTTGGGGTAATTATTATATATTTTTTTTATTTCTTCACCCTGGCTTCAAGTCTAAGAAAAATCATTTTATTCAAGTTACATGCTTCATTTTTTAACATCATATAACTTACCACCAGTTCACTAAAGCTAATGACTCAGATCTGAGAATGAGGTGCAAAAAACTGCAGGACTTATTTAAAAATCAATTCTTTATATACATTCATGTTGTGACAATGATAGCTATGAAACAAACCAGATCAAGCATTTCATTCTCAAGGCAGGTTATCATTTATAAAATAATTTATTTGGTAATAACATTTAACATACAAGACAAAGCATGGTGTTGAGGTCCATCATTGAACTTATAATTTATAGTGTAAAACAGAGAATGAAGAGTATATTCCCACTACTCTATATTAATGACCACCATAACATGTAAAGCTGGAAAAACATACCTCAATATCACTACCATCACTATTTTGTGTTTCATTTTTTTTATCATTGTCCTTTTCATAAGCACCTGTCTCTGACATTTCTTTCTACAAATAAATGCTTATATAATGTAAATAAAACATTACTTAACTAATAAACAATTACACTAAACAAAATTCTATTTAAGAGGCCGGTCGTGGCGCAGCGGCACGAGGTGTGACTGCAAAACCGACTGGTTGTGGGTTCGATCCCCACTCGAGGAGATGAAATATTTACTTAAATTTATATTTCCATTTCTTCGCTCTGGTGTGGAGGTTAAGCGCGGCGTTGAGTTCTGCCACTCAACACGCAATGCCTCCAGAATTCGGCAGAAAGTAGGGAACGGAGTGTCTTAACACTAGGTTCCCTCTGCCTACCCTGCTGTGTGCGGGATATAGCGTGAAGCTAATTTAATTTTTTTTTTATTTTAAAATTTTATTTATTAAGTTGATTTAATACTTACCATAAATAATGCATATTCATCATCAAGTTCTTGGGATCCAGTGTCATTTTCAGCTTCAGGTTTGGGTATTTTCTTATTGCTATGAACATCTAAACTTTCCTTAGTAAGGCTAATAAGCTCTTGTAATTCAGTTTCTAAAGCTAGTAGTTGTTCACGTTCATCAGTATTTGTTGTTGCTTGTAGTGAATTCTTGACCATTGATAGCTGTGAAATATAAATAATTTTATAAATCAGTATTTCTGTTTATTTAATAAGTAATATAACAAAATCTTAGGTTTCATACTTGATCTTCATATTGTCCCAATGAAGAAGATAAATTTTCCATTTCTATTGAAATGACTAACACAGACCTATTTATTTATTAGATCAGTTATTTATTTTGACATTTAAATTAATTTCAAAATCTGATATAAGTTTAGTATATCAGCATATTGTGTTTTATATGTATAGGTATATATTATATTTTTTATTGATTACTATAGAATTTTTAATAGGAAATTCTATTTTTACAAGATTTTCGTGTTCCTCAAAGCTTTATCAGAATTTTCTTTTTCGAAGAAAGGGCAAACGAAACAATTCATAATTTATGTAAAAAAGAACACAATTAAAATCAATTATGAACATATGTTGTGTTTGTATCCTAGATAAAATTTACAAAAAATAATATCACAGAACATATATTATACCCAAATTGTAATAATAATAAATTATAAAATAATTAATTATGATTTTTACGATACATGGATTGATAGCAACTGCCAAACTGAAAATATTGACATTGTCACATTTGTCACATACCAATTGTTGCTAGTTGCAATTTTAAAATGTTTTATAAACGATATATGCCACTTACCATGGTGTACCATAACGGTATACTTATTCGATATATTTCTGAAATAAGTAAATTATATTGCTACGCACGCGCACAATTACAGAGAATCATAATTAAACTAATACTTCAAAAAAATATGCATAAAAAAAGAAGTAATTTCACACGAAATCCAGTTGAGGACAGTCGTGGCGCAACACTGCAGCTAGGATTTTGGCCATAGGTGTGGTGTATTGAGTATAGATGTGTAAGAATGGTTTTGTGTCATTTAGTTTTATACAGTAAATGGAAATGTGACGGTTCATCCGGTCAAAGTCAGTATAAACAAAAACTTCCAGAGGAGTCTGAACTTGTTTCTGATGCGAATTTGTTTATTACTTCTTTAGTGCCTATCAAATTAATCAATGAGCTGACTGGCGACATTGTCTGGTAAAATCCAGTGCCTTTGTCAGTCCACTTTTGTCGGCCCATATCAATAGAATTTTCTAAAGAAACTCCTAAAAAGACTAAAGCTGTTGTATGTAAAAGCGGCCATCATTAATTAATAAAAACGGTGAAGGAGTGAATGTGAAGCACGAACTTTTTCTGAATCTATCATAGATTGTAAAGTAGCACAAGTATTAACAGATACACCTTCTGGATCAACGTGTACAACCTGTGGTGCTACTCCACGGCAAATGAATGATCTGACTAAAGTGACTTTGTGATTTGTGATTTTTTTTCAACGCAGATGTTCTTTTAAAATAACTGGAGTGGATCTGAATTCAATCAATAGTTATTCCACACTTAGGAAAGAAAAATACTTATATAGAAAACTTATAAAAATTTGAACGTAGCGTGAGCTTCCTGGAAACCGACCAGGCGCTCTGACCACTAAGCCATACGTTCTCATCAAGCTACGTCAAAATTTTTATAAGCTTGTTACAACTTATGTTGTTAGCATATCTGTAGGGAGATTTTTATAAATATCCGCTACCCCAAGGAAAAATTACTAAGAATTGTAATTTATCTTTGGCTAGTGTGTCTTGGGTTTGCTTATTTTTGACGTTTTCAATTAAATATTTTTAAGAGGATTGCTTATTTTTGATGAAATAAGGGAGAGGGGGGTCAATAATTGCAAAAAAACTGCTTACGTTACGTAATACTTGAACGGCCCCTTAAGCCCGGTATGGGTTCCCGTAAATGTAAAAAAGTAGGTTAAGTATTTACTAAAGAAATTAATCCAGATACCTCAACAGTTTCGACGTAGGTATTTTTTTATTTTCTATTTTTCGATGTTTATCCATACCTGTATTTCGTGTGACGCAGTTACGCATTGATACCAATAACGTAAACATATATTACTACAAAAATACCACTAAACGATAAACAACTTTAAACTTTGCCGCCAATATCTACGACTCGATTTCGGAATGAGGCGTATGCGGCGGTTTCCCTTTGATAGGTTTATGTGTGCGTGCGTCGTTCTTGTCAAATGGCGTTTTATATTACAACAATAATTTTATTATTTATTTTGTTTGAAAAAATAACTTTTACATTTTTGGAAAAAAAATATTAGGCTTTTATAGAGTAGTTAAAACTGTTGTTTCATTTAAAGTGGGGCTGACAAAAACGCTCTGTACAATATACTCATTATATAATATACATTAATTTCTAATATTATTTTACTAGTAAATCAGTTTTTGTTAACTTTTATTTTATCAAATAAGTATGTGTAATCGTAACTATTAATTTCTTACTCAAATAGACAACAGCTCCTCCAAGAAACCTCATTTTTAATAAACTAACCTAATAATACATTTTTATTACTACTATAAGTAGTGTGGACTAAGGAAATTAAATAAAAAGCTTTACTGAAAAAAAAATCATTATTTTTTAATATATCTATACCCCAATAAAAGTATAATATCTGAACTTTAACTAAAGCACTATTTTATGCTTTATGCTTGTGCAAATATTCAGATGTTTCATCTGATACAGACCTTGATTCTCCATAGTGGTGTGGTCAAATAAATCTTGAAGATTTAGTATTTTTGCATGTGTATTAGTGATCTGTAGCTGGTGGATAACATGGCTGTTTGATTTCTTGTATTTTATAAAATAGTGACATTATAACACAGCCTTGTTCGTTTGTTTCAAATTCCTTAAATACATGTATTATCATACATTGCGCTTTTTTAAAAATTTTAAAATTCAAATCAATGAAAACATTCAATACCTCTCTTGATCTGACAGCATTTTGCTCTGGGTTGCGTTTTCTATGAGATTCAAATATAGAGTCATTGTATCTCGGTCAGCAAGCCTTAGTTTTACCACGAGTTTTGCTTCTACTTCTTCTCCTATTGAACGTAAGCCCTGAACGTAGGCTTCGCAGATGGGTTCAAAGCCATATTCACTAAGTAGGGTGGCTTTTTTTTGCCTTTTCGTTGGTTCTGATGAGTCCTCATAAGAGACACAGGGTCTTCTGCGTTTTCTAGAGAACGTCAATGGCGAGTTCTCAGGAGTTACTACTTCAATGATTGGTAAGTTTACCAAATATTCAGAATTTAACCAATTTTTGTTCTTTTTTAGAAATGAATCCTTTTTCCGGGACGCTTCTGTCCATCGTTTATTAAAGGGATGAATGAGATTCCTTTGTATGTTGCTGATAATAAAACACAAGTTGTCTTCAGAAACATGATACTTTTCTTTTAGAATTGTTGACAGAGCTTCAAGTTTTCTTCCTTCTTTAATGTATGGGAGTAATAATTCACGCTTGGAACACTTGAAAGTATTAGTCATTTTAAACTTAAGTGAAGACACTTAACAATCAAACGTCTGTTAGTAATTTTATTACTAATCTATTATTATTAAATTAATTTACTCTTTTTTTTATATATAATTTCATAAATGAGGTAGTGTATGCACACTAGTAGTTTATTGATTACTAATATCGCAAAATGTGTGCAAAATGAAGATAAAACGCCCTTTTATATTTTTATATAAATAACAATAATTTAATTTAAATTTACCGCTATCTAATCAATTAAATAGTACAACATTAGAAACCACAATAGATAAAGTTTTCTTGTTTCCTGAGTTGTATCGTAGTTTTCGTGATAACTACTAAAATCGAAGGTATCCTCAGTAGATTTTTATAAATATTATTTATGAATATCTGGACTACATACAACATCAAATGTAAAGCACCGGGAGACGTTGGTATTTGGTAATGGTAACTGTCAAAGTCTCGATGAACTTTAAACACGTTCCTTTTTTCTCTTCACCTATTGTTCATATTTTTATAGGAATACAATCACAAAATCCACAATATAATAATTGTTTAAAAATCTACATACTATAGAATTTTTAAAAATATATAATCCTTTATACCATATTGCACATTTTTTAAAGTAAATTACATTTAAAGCATCGAAGCGAACGATCTGAAATAGACATAAGGATGTCTATGCTATATTATTGTTATACGTAAGGACGTATTACAATTTCTCGCAATAAAAAAATATGTAATCCAAATGTAATTCACGAAAAAATAATTCATTACATTGAAGTTCCAATTTCAGACTATTAAAAAAAAAGTGCATCAGGGACGCTTTTAGTAAAAACGAATTTTGATCTGCCGTTGTTCTACCATTTTCTATAGTGCGCAGGGGCACAGAGTGTTGTGGGTTCGAACCCCTCTCGAGGAAATGAAATATTTATTTACATTTTAATATGTAGTAGTAGTGGTGTCATAACACTAGTTTCCCTCTGCCTACCCTGCTGTGTGCGGAATACCGCGTGAAGCCGATTTAATTTAAATCCAGTTCAAAAACGTTAACAATAAAATCTATTTCGTACAATTTGTATGTTTAAATTAAAAAAAGAAAGAATTCTTTTTTTAATCTAAACATACATTTCGGTATATAATTATAGTATGTTCAACTAAATAGTTAATTAGCGTTAATTCAAATATCGGAAATGTTAGTTATAATGCTAGTACAATTTAAATAATTATGTACATACTTATGTATTTTATTCACATCCTATGATATTAAATTCTTTTTAATCATGGAGCCTTATTTTATTTATCAAGGTTATAATTTATTTTATATTTTGTTTCGAATATATTTGATCATTAGTAAGTTAACATTGTAAAATGAAAATAAATCTTTTATGTAAAATATATATTTATTTTTCCGCTTCACGTTGTTTCTTTCAAGAATTTACGTACAGGGAGACATAGTAGGTATTGAGAAACTAGCGTGAAAACACTCTGCTTTCCGTTTTTTACCACATTTCCGGGTATGGTGTCTTGAGTGGCGGATATACAAGTGTCGGGTGTTATAATAATAATAATAAATCTGCTGACAGGAAATCGAACCCACCACTATTGTGTTTAGTCAGATGCTATTCTACAGTGCTGGCTTAAAGAAACTTCCTAGCATTCGATGGTTTCCTTGGATTGATCCCATGGATTGGGACTAAGGCACATCAAGTTGCAGCGAGAGATCTGAGCTTCTGACATTACTCTGAGGTAATCCTGAGAGAGAGTGACTTGCAAGCTAAATGTGAATAATTCAAGAATATTTTTTAGAATCACATTTTTACTCGCCTTCCCTATCCCAGCTTGTCTTGTCTAACCTAACAAAATCCAAATATAAATAATTTTTGAAAAAACAAATATACTAAATTAGCACTCAAAATGCTGTAAAGTAGCAAACTATACATATATTTTCGAATTTGAATAATAATAACATAAAATTCTGTTTTAATCTCTTAAACATAAATATTAATAAAAAAATCTTGTAAAAACTAAATAAACAACAAATTTCTTGATACATAAAATATTTCTGTAAGAAGGTATAATATGATTATGCATATATCAATGGTATGTCTCAAAAGTGCTAACTCAAACATCATTTAGATAATCTATAGTAGTTTTTTTGATAATTGAAGCTACGATTGTTTTTATCGTAGCTCCAGAATAGTTGGTCTCATTATCAAAATTTGCTGATATATTTTGGAATGTGTTATTCATTATCTCCTTGACCTTATTTGTTACATTAGTAGTGTTTTTGTCAAATGTTAATGTGTTTTCTAGCTGTAAGTGTAAATTCTGTATTTCTTCTTCTTTTTTAATTAATTTTTCTTTTAACTCATTTACTTCTACTGAGATTTTTTTTTCAATGTTCGCTTCTTTTTGATCATTTAGTTCTTTTGATAACATGTTTATTTGTTCTTTAAGTTTATTTATTTCCTTATCATTATCTTGAAGTAATTTCTCTCTTGCTTGAGTTTTGTCTTGCTCATGTACCTCTGGTTCATTAGTAATAATTTTTACATTGTTAAGTTGATTTAATTTATGAAAGTCAAGGCCATTTAATTTATGGAACTCTTCATATAGTTTAATTTTATTTTCATATTCATTTAATAATTTATATACAATTTCATTTTGAAAGTTGGCTGAGCTATTGTCTGTAAATTTTGTAACACCACTATTGTCTTGTATGTCTTTTACTTTATCTAGTAAAAGGTCTAATTTATCAGTCATTCTATTCATGTTGATCCTTAACTCACTGTTACTCACTCTTTGTTCAGAAATTAAGAGATTTACATCTGGACTTTCGGAAATATTTACTCTATTACTAATATCTAGTGCACGCATCGGTATTATTTGTTGAGCAATATTAGGTCTCAATGTAATTTTGTCCATTTGTGATTCACTATCATTTTCTATTTCTGTAGTACTTTTTTCAATATTTCTTTTACTAATAGTTCTATGTTTGTGTCTTGTTTTATGTTGGTTATATGTTTCATTTGTATCTGATGAGTCACTTGTTTGAGCTACACCTAAATGATTTGGTGGTAAAACAGATTGACCCATTGTTGCCATTCTTTTCAAAATTGAATCTTTTCTCTTGTGATTCATAGAAGAGTCTGTATCAGTTTCTTTGTCTTCTTTTGTAGATATCTTAGACATAGTTGTTATATTATTATTTTTAATCTCATTATTCTCAATAAAATCTCTCTCCACATCTACTGCAGGCTTTAAAGATACATTTAATTTTTTCAAAATATCTACAACTTTGCTGTACTCATGAGGATTTGTGTACACATTCCAAAATTTTCTTTGATTATCATAGTATGATATACTAACATTTTCTTTTATTGTTACTTCTACTTTAGGAGTTAAAGTTAAACATGATAAAGTAATTTTATTTGAATCATACAGTATAACATTATGAGCTCCAGTTTTCATTACTTTCATGATTGCAAATCCAACTCTTTCTTTTGATATATAAGAATCTTTCAACCTAAAAGAATTAAAAATATATATTCATTATTATTATTTCACAAATTATATAAAATTAAGTCCAATTTTTCTATGTCATCATATTATCAAAAACTCTTCAATTTCATATATAGAGAATACAATAAGTCAAATCATTTAGGTATAGTAAAAGATGTTACCACTCATATGCATAAAGTGCACCGGCATATAAACATTGTGTTGGTTTATTGTCAGACGTAGTTGCTGTTGGTTGAGCAGGTAATGGTGGCACATATTTTAAGGTAGTTTTATCATGATCTTCATCCGCTTGTGAACTATTACTGAAAATTTTTGCTAACGATGTGCTAAAAATATAATAATTATAAAATAATTTCTTAATATTTCTTTGAGGAGTTATTTTTTTTCAAATACATACCTAGACGCTGGTGTAAAATAATCAATGTCTACTTCTTCAGTTTCAAGCATATTAAGGCGTGTTACTGGTTTATCTACTTAAGTAATATATGTTTTTATTAGCATAAAATTATAAACTTGTACTAGTATTCTTAAAATGTAAGGCGAAATAAAATAGGTACATTTTAACTGATGCTAATACAATATCATTATGACGCTGTTGTCCAACAATATTTTTATAGTTTTAGCTCACTAATCATTATTATTATTGTTAAAATAGTTTATTTCTATTTATTTACATAGATACATAATTTAGTCCGTAGCACATCAAAGGTTACAGATTATACAAAAGGAGAGTTAATTTATTAACTGTCAATAGAGCTGTAGCAAACCGTACTGAGTAAGTACCGAGTAACGGAACGTTACTCACTGAAAAAAGGAAGTTCACTGAAACAATGTAAGTACGAATGTGCGTGTGTGCGTGTATTGATAAGATTGTTGACAGAGATTATGTGTGTATGTTTTTACCTATTAAATGAAACTAAATTAAATTAAAAATAACTTAAACTTAAGTATGCTTATTATTATTTATTACAAGCCTTGAATTAAGTTATAAAAGACTGTTTTCATTATTCTTTGATTTATCAGAACTACATACAATTATGATTTAATTTTATGAACATCAATGAAAAGCTTTGTATATATACAATTTTATTATATTTGGGGTGAAGACACGCGAAAGAATGGACACTTCATAAGGGTTGATGGAAACGAGAAGAACTGTTGTTAGGGTTGTGATACAAACATAATATGTTTTATTATACTAATACTTTTAGCAAATATTCTGAGGATAAGAAGTATTGTTTATAATAGTTTCTTAAAAATATTTTATACACTGTAATTTTTAAAATAGTTACCTATGATTATCTTTAAGAAAAGATATATGGTGTCTTACACAATTTAATACTTATAAAGAGAAACAATTTTATCATGTATGATTTTTACATAATTTAAATCGTTTACGCAGTGCGAGCAATGGAAACTGTAAAGCACTCCAGTTAATTTTTTTTGTTACTGAATTCCTAGTGGTTAATAGTATAATACTAGGATCCGCCACATGCTGTAAATTGCGGGTGGAGCTGAGCGAAGCTATGTTGCGCAAAATTTTGCGAAATTTTTGCGAAGATTATTCAAAAACTACAATTATAATTATCACTAAACTACTTCGCTGGTATCACCGTGTCGTCTACAACGTTCCTGCAAAATTTCAAAGCTGTAGGTGTTAATGGTCTAGGATGAGTAGTATTACAACGAAACACACATTTGACCAGTAAGAGCTTCGCTTCGCTCAGCTCAATAATATAATTTTAGTACTTTATTTTTAAGGTTTCAACCTGTAGCTCCTGATGTTAACCAGAAAAAGAAAATACTATAGAAGTATAGATTTTGTATCTATAGCACATAATTATTCGCCATTTTTCCAATAAAATTAATTTTCCCAGTCCTGAGTATGGTAGAATCTTTCTTATGAACCACTGTCAAAGTATAATAAATAAAAGTATAATCATTAATATCCATTAAAATACTTTGAGGAACTGAAACTTTCTTTACAAAATATAATAACTATGATAAAACTAATTAAACCGATGACCCTGATCGGAAATCTTAATAAAATGTGGTGTTAAGTACTATGTATCCACTACTACTAAAGGGATAATTCTGCTGTCCTGTGGCATACAAGGCCCAAAACTTATTTGTCATTTGGTGTAAAAATGGACCACCTGGGGCTAAATATATTAATTCCAAAAGAAAACGAACAACACAATTATTTTCTCTTGGTAAGGCAGTTGTGGCGCAGCGGCACGAAATATGACTGTAAAATCGACTGGTTGTGGGTTCGATACCCACTCAAGGAGATGAAATATTTACTTAAGTTTATATTTCCATTTCTTCGCTCTGTTGTGCCTCCAATGCCTCCAGAATTCGGTAGAAAGTGGGGAACGGAGTGTCTTCACACTAGGTTCCCTCTGCCTACCCTGCTGTGTGCGGGATACAGCGTGAAGCTGAAAGGCAATAGATTTTTTATCATTTTTATTTCTACACTAATGATACTGATAATCTCAAATCTCTGATGAATCATGATATTATGTAACTGAAAGTAACTAAGGCCTATTAAAATTATTTATATTAAATAATTATTAAACTTAGATTTGAACAATTAAAACTAACTGCAAGCTAAAATAAATTATAAAGATACTCAATATATTTAGTTTCATTTCACAAACCATAATATTAACAAATGTTATATGCTGAATTACGACATATCAAAACAGTAGCAACCGTAACATTTTTTTCTATTCTAAATATGACGTATCTATTGACCCCACATTCTGTCTATACAGAAAATTATAATAATTTTATAATATATGATCATTATACTCTTTGCCATTAGTAACACTTTTTACTGTGTGGTAAATGTAAAAAAAGGATTGAATCATACTTTTATATAGTTTTTTTATAAAAGTTAAATTCTGCAACCGACTCTATCCACCCTATTTTATGTACTAAATGGCTACTGTACGGTTCTTAAATTGTTATAATAATTTCCTTAATTTTTTATTACATAACGTATTATATGGTACCGTATCGTATATACCGTATTTTATTTTATTAAATCGGATTTTTATTTAATTTTATAATTGTATGTCATTTGGAAATTGTCAATGTCAATACCTCTCAAAAACAGCCGATTTCCTCTCACATTGTCTTATCTGATAATTTATTTAAGCGCAAATAACTATAATAGACTTTCTGTAAACGTACAACGTGTTCATAAACCTGTGATATATTTGACAAACGTGCTGTGATAACATTTCAGTTCTAAAATGTCTCACGCATACACGTGTATAACATGCCAAGTGATCTTTAAAACTGCTGATTTACAGCGGGAGCATTATAAGTTAGATTGGCATAGGTACAACCTAAAAAGAAAAGTAGCATCTATCCCACCAGTTACATTTGAAGAATTTGAGCAAAGAGCGAAAGAACATAGGGAACAGGTTGAAAATGGTGAAAAAGATGAATCTGTGTATTGTAAATGTTGTTCTAAGTTATTTAGTTCTAAAAATGCGTATAATAATCATCTAAACAGTAAGAAACATAAATCAGCCGAGGAAAACTACTTGCGTGAGGAGAAATCAAGTAATGTAAAGAAAGAAGAAGAAGAAAGTCATTCTGATAGTAACAGTTTTGAAAAAATCGAAGCAAGCAAATCCTCGGTACAACCGGGAAAATTTGTTGTTTTAAATGCTGATGATCCTTCTGATGAAGAAATTGAAACAGACTCAGAAATAGAGGAGGTAACCTATTCATAGAATTATAATAAATTTCTTTATTCCACGTACCAATTACAAAGGTTGATAGTAGTGATAGTAATATATTAAGTACAAGTAAATATTATAAAGTTTAGTTTATTTAATATGTTTTTGATCTTATAAATTAGCTGTTTTTATTAAGTTTAGTTTTTTAGAATATTTTTTTAGAATTTCTTTAGGTAAAGACCTCCCTTCTCCATTTTGGGAGAAGGGAGGTCTTTATCTAAAGAAATTCTCTCTATTAGGGAGGCCATTTAATCATATTATTTCTTATTACTAATATTTTGTTTTATATAATATTCTTTTAGCTTGATTCTGATGAATGGGAAGAATGCCGCATTAAAGGTAGTGACTCATTGATTAAGCCAAGAGATTGCTTATTTTGTGGTCATCATAGTAAAAACATGGTAAAAAACTTAAAGCATATGTCAGAATCACATTCTTTCTTCATACCTGATGTAGAATATTGTGTTGATATGAAAGGACTCTTATTATACCTTGGAGAAAAGGTAAGGGACTATAATAAATATAAGTTTTATTAGGTGTAGGTTGTTTTAATTATACAAATTCAATAATTATAAAATATATAACAAAAAACTTTTGTTACTCTTTATTTTGTAATGAGAATTTTTCTGTTATCTGCTTTAACACACATATTTATAAGAAATAATTATAATGACCATTTAACATAATATGAGGTTAGTGCTGAGTTATTATATATTTTAAATTTATATTTTTACAGATTTCCCAAGGATTTATGTGTTTATGGTGTAATGAGACAGGAAGAACATTTTACTCATTGGAAGCAGCTCAAGCACATATGATTGACAAAGGCCACTGTAAAATGTTACATGAAGGCATTGCACTGGCGGAATATGCTGATTATTATGATTATAGGTTTGTTATTCTTTTGTCATAATTATGAATTGTTAAAATTTGGTTAGTCATAATATTGCACAATATTTAACTTACATACATTGACAAAATTTTCATTTTGTTTGTGCAGCTGTTTCTATAATACCTACTCTACTCTACCATTAGGACTTCATGACGCCGGTTGTGGGTTCGATTTCCAATTGGGAGAATGAAATATTAAATATTTTCATTTCCTCATATCAATTTTTAATTTAGTTTTATTTGTCACATTTAATTTATTAGTACTAGTTTATTTATTTTTTATATGGACATTTGATGTATTTATATTCTTATTTATTTGTTAGTGTTTAATTATTAACATTTATTTGCCTTGTGTGGCAAGTTTTGATTATTTTTAATAATTGAATAAATTAATTAATTTATAATTTTACTCAGTAATAAATAATTATATTGTATTTATTTCTAGTGCATCATACCCTGACCACAATGAAGAAGACAAGATGGATGTGGATGAAGAAGTTGAAGCCCCAACTACATTGGGTGGTGATGACTTTCAGTTAGTGCTACCATCAGGAGTCACTGTTGGCCATCGGTCACTAATGAGGTACGTTTTTTACAAAAAGTCAATATAAAATATATTTTGTTGCAAACTTCATTTTTAATGTATTAAAAAAATACTATATTATATTTTTTTTATTGAATTTAACTAATAATAAGTAGATTCTGTTGTAAATTTAGATTTCATAATTTTAAAATATTTTTTATGTTAGCAGTCAGAGATGATTGAATTTTATAGATAGCTGAAAAGAGAATAGATAAAAAAATATTTTATATTGACATTATAAATCAAGATGTGTTTAAGGAATAGTTCACTTTTTATTATTTATGTTTCACTTTTTACAAAATCTAAAATTTAGACAGGTTTTTGTATGTTTAAAATTGTAACATACAATTTATGTTTTAATATTTTTTTTTCAGATATTATAAGCAGAATGTAACACAAAACAGTCAAGCTTTGGTAAAAAAATCTGATAGAAAATTGCATCACTTATTAGGAGTTTACAGAGCACTGGGATGGGCACCTAAGGAACAAGCATTGGCTGCCAAGTAAGATGATTGACATGTTTTGTCCTTATTTTAAACAAATTTTAAAGTGTAATGATACTATGCATCAGAAAAAAATTCTAAAAATAGAAAATATTAAATGCATCCCTCTGTATGGTACTTCTAAACAAAGAAATATCCATGGTTCTCCAATAATGGCGAGATCTACCAATATCTTAATGTTCCTATAGTTCAGCCAGATTGATAAGTTCAAAAAGAAATATGCGTATGAACCCTTAATCCATCCAAACATGCTGATTTGAATTATTTTTTTAAAACCTACACCATCACTTACGGCTATGGCTGAAAATGAAGGATGGGCTATAACTCAAATAAGTGAATTATAAGCAAATCCCAACTGCATAAACTAAATTATTGTAGAATGATTTGTAACATACATCTTCAAAATAAACCCATTGACGTATCATTTATCAAAATCAGTTTTCTGGTTTATCAGTTACGGGTAAAAAGAAGGGACATAAATACGCGGTAAAACGTAACCCTCTTTTTGGATTTTGCCGCAGTCGGGTAAAAACAAAAAAACCATATAAGACTTACGCTCAATATTAATAATTTTTCTCCTACGTCAATCTTCGATTTTTCCATATATCTATCAATCCATTGTTCCATATATCTATCAATCTCTAGATTGGATAGAATATAGATATATGGAACAATCGAAGATTGACGTAGGAGATAGATTATTAATATTGGGCGTAAAACGAAAAATAAACAAGTTCATTGAGAATAGCATGTGGATTGTTATTTAAAATTTACAGGGTGCCTTGTAAATATATAATTGGTCGAAGAAAACGTCCCGTCTGTTAAAATTAATTCATTTTATTGGGCTTGTTTTTTTTCTTTCTAGTTTTTTAGTTTTATGCAATCGGGTTTTTATTTTATCCTTTTTTTGTTATAAACGGGAAATTTTCCAGTCTTGGTATTTTCCAATTGATTTATGATATTTTTATTTTTTTCATTTTGACGTTAATATGGCGTCTGAATATTTCTGTGGTGTACTTTTATTACTGTCATGTCATTAGTGACGACCGCAAGGTTAAGACAAATCCCATAAGGAAGCCATCTGCTTGTGGTCTATCTTCAATAAACACATGTACTTTTATATTTACTTCTTAGTTAGGAAATCCTTTCGAACATACTGTGTATACTGACTTACAATTTTATTTTCAGGAAAGCGCGTGACATCCACTTCATGAAGCGTGTGCAAGCAAAGTGGGAAATGAAAATGTCCCTAAAAAATAATAAATTCCAAAAACACTACCGGCCACAAGTTAACTTTTAAATGGTTTTTGCTAATATATATGTATGTTTAATATGTTGCTGTATCAAAAATATAAAAAGGGGCACATTTTATAATACATATCTATAGGTATGAAGTGAGCGCATTTGTTTAAATAATAATAAACGCTAATTTTGAACGAGAATGTAAGAAATATTTTATTCAAAGTCGCCATTGATTTTTATATATTTTAACCAGTTTTGCATTTTAACCACCTAGGCAACTTGTGGATTCCACGCTAATAAGACCGGACTTTACGTAGAAATGTTAGTGAGAAAGAACCAAGTCTGAGGAATACAGCGTGTGGGGTGACACTTCCCAGCCAATAGCTTGTCCAGTAGTCCATGTTGATACTTCTCCTGGATTTACCCAATATTTTTTGCGTTCAGAATTCTTAAAATAAATAATTTCGCCTGTCACAATTCGATTTAATACTGACTTGCAATTGGACATCTTAATTTTTTTTTGTTATTTCACTTTCTTCATTTCGTAAACCAAAATCACTATCTCTGGACCGTTGAAACCATCTCTTGCATATTGCTTCCGATAGAGATAGACCATGATCACCATAAGCCACGACAAGTATTCTTTGCGAGCAGCACTTCTCTTCAAAAGAAAAGAAAAAAAAAATGCTTTCCAAAAATTATTATTTTCCGGTTTAAAAATCGACATTTTTATCACAATTTTAAAAATATGACGTGGTTTTTACAATGACGTATGTTAAATAAAAAAATATTTATAAAAACAAAAACCCAGACTGCATTAAAACTAAAAAGAAAATAAACAAGCCCAATAGTTTATTAGGATTAACAGTCGGGAATAAGTCTCGTTCACATCAAATATTCCCTACCGATACATCTATATCTTGATCTTGATCCTGACGCTCACTTCATAACCTAATATGCATACGAGAAAATTTTTATGTGCTTTATTCTTTATTTAATTTAATTTCACAAAGACAAAATATGTGCTAATTCATTGTTTTCATTTTTATTTTATAGCAATAAAGAAATTTGCAATAAATATATCATGTATTGATACAATATATTGGTAGATGTTATATTATACATCTGTTTTTTTAAATCATTATACAAGCTGTTCTCATATTGTGATTAATGCAATGGTTTATTATAGAAACTGCTCAGAAAAAAGGTTTTATTAATTTGTAATATTTTTCCATTCATGAAGTTTTTTTAAGTGCATAACTAGTTGCTCATATAAAAACAAATAAAAAAATCTATAACTATCAATTCTTTTATTATCTATCTTCCTGTAAGAAATGCTTATTTGAATTTACATAACGATATCTTTTCTTCATACGTTTATTTTGTGGCATCATTGTTTCTGTGTCTAAAGTCCAGGGTATTTTTACTGGGTTCTTGTCGATGTTTATACTGATTTTAAATAGAGGAAATGCACTAATTTTTCCATTGAAGTTTTCGGCTATGGTTTTCGAAAGAACTTCGTTTATAATATATTTGCTATCAACGTTTGGTACATCCTTTAAATATCTTTCTATAATTTCCTTTGCTCTGTCGTCGTCAGTTTGAAATTTAGCACGTGATGTTGAAAGAATAGTAAATATCTGAAAAATGTATATATAGAGAATTCAAAATATTAAATAATAATAGAAAAAAAAACCAGTCTCACGCTGTATCCCGCACAGCAGGGTAGACAGAGGGAACCGAGTGGTAAGACACTCCGTTCCACACTTTCTGCCGAATTCTGGAGGCATTGCGTGTTGAGTGGCAGAACACAATGCCACGCTTAACCTCGACACCAGAGCGAAGAAATGGAAATATAAATTTAAGTAAATATTTCATCTCCTCGAGTGGGGATCAAACCCACAACCAGTCGGTTTTACAGTCACACCTGGTGCCGCTGCGCCACGACTGGACTCTTATAAATAATATTAGGCTAGATCAATTTTTGCGTTCTTATTTTTTTGGATAGATATAGAGACTACGGTCGTACTTACAAATATAATATGATGTAGTGTAATTGTTTGAAAGTTAAACATTATTTATAATTATTCTGTATCACTCTGTATTTATTAAGAGCTAAGCAAAATAAGAAAAAGAAGTAATTATAAAAGGAAATCAAACATGATTATAAAAATTTAATTAAAATAGTTATAAATTTACGTCGATGCCGTCGTGGCGCATTGGAACATGCGTGTTACTGTAAACGAAAAGGTTGTGGGTTCAATTTCCACTGATTTAATTTATTATTTAATAATTTCCGTTTTTGCTTTGGTGACATATCAAAGCGCGGCGTTGAGTGCCGCCACGCAACACACAATGTTATGCTTATTACAGACTCTCACACATTTACACATTTTATCAATCCACACACCTAATCACACATCCATACATGTCTTTAAATATCCAAATTTGTTATTTAAATCCACATTTGACAGATCACTTATGTGAATGTGGGGTCACTCACATCTCACAACCAGGCGGTTCCCAGATCATTCCATTCTGGGGTGATGATCTTGAGATAAATTCCAGAATTCCGTAAAATACTGGGTGATATTTTTGAGACTCAAACAGAGTTAATAATTATTATTGAACATCTTGATGTATATAAGTATGTGGTGTTTAATTAAATTAGAGTTTTATTTCGCTTGAACCAACTTCTTTAAAGACCATTTTAATTCGACGAGCACTTCTGTAGAAGTGCACGGAGAGAGCCTATCTGGTTTCTACTCAACCTACTCCATTTTGCTCTGGTCTTCAATATCTTCGGTGGTGAGTTCATTGACTCTTATGTCTTGTCTTGCAACTCTATATCCAGTCCAGTCTCACTTCACGGATGGACAGTTGTCGGTGCGCAACGTGGCCGATTCATCTCTTAGTACTTATCCGCTATGTTACGGACCCTACGACTACCTCAAAATAATATGTTATGAGTGTCTAAGTCTTTGGTCAGCCCGCGTTACACCGCACAGTCAGTTCAGTTTTTTGAAAACCGAAAATCCAATTATTGTACAATTCAAACTTTTAATTTTAAAACCTATGTTTGGCCCAATATCCCAATGTTTTTGAATTTCTGAAACCCGATTTGCGCCCCCCAGTAGCAATGCCTCTTCGATCCTCAAAGTTTCTTTACAGTTTTGTATGTAATCCTGGCTTTTTCGACGACCAAAAGCAATCCGTGCAATAGTAAACCGATTGCTCATGCGAACTATCTATAAATTATCAATAACTGTATAATTTTTTTTTCTAATATTCACAAGAATTTTCGTCTGGCGTTCTATTTCTAAATCAATCTAATTTTAGTTTTATGGAAAAGGCTATTCAAATGAACGAACGTGTAACACTAGAAGAGCTACAGGTACGTCGGCGGCTTTTAAGGTAAAGAAGTACGCGTTTTTTGAAGGTACCTATGTTGTATCGACCTTCCTCAATTATGAGGCACGTGGAAGTAAGTTAATAAGAATTTCTAGATGATCACGATACTGACAGCCATTTGAAACGTTATATGCTGATACTGAGCACGGCTTTAAGAGAATGGTTAAGAAAGATACATGATACGTTCGAAGGTACCTTACTGGTACCTGGTAATATACAGTAGTACATTACTTAATATTTTAATTTTTTCTCCAAAAAATTTGACCATAGGTGCATAAAATAATCGCCTACAGTAAAGCCCGCTAGAATAAAAAAAAAATCACAAATTGTTTAAATTACTCAATCAAATCAAGATTAGAATGAAAATACCGGCGATCCGTAGGTAGCAAGAATTTAGTTTTCTCTTGCTACCTACGGATACCCTTTTTAATATAACCTACCCGTTTGAAATATAACAATATTAAAACTGCATTTTTAGAAATTAAATATAGGATTCGCTAAGTTTTACATGTAGTATAACCTAATTAGTATGTGAAATCAGGCCTTATTAAATAACCAAACGTTTTCCTTATAACAATTTTATTAAATACATTCAAATAAATTATTCAAATTGTCATTTCTACACGCAATTTACTTTGTTGGCGTTTGCACGGGTAAATCGAGAACACCGCGTGGTGTGGTGCCTCTTCTGGAGAAGCCTAAGGCGGCTCTCAACACGCAAATCCCAGCTTCGACAGTTCTCTTTCTGTCGGCATCGCTACCGAGAGCGGGATTGATTTCTACAAGATCAAAGGCTCTCAGTCGGCCGGTCCCGTGGATAATCTCCATCAAGTTGATAGCTTCTCTGAGTGTGAGGCCGCCGTGGACTGAAACGAAGGATTTATTTTATTTGTTGGTGGGTTATGTGAATTTTAAAATAAATAAATCAGCTTCACGCTGTATCCCGCACACAGCAGGGTAGGCAGAGGGAACCTAGTGTTAAGACACTCCCGTTCCCCACTTTCTGCCGAATTCTGCGTGTTGAGTGGCAGGATTCAACGCCGCGCTATACCTCGACACCAGAGCGAAGAAATGGAAATATAAATTTAAGTAAATATTTCATCTCGAGTGGGGATCGAACCCACAACCAGTCGATTTTATAGTCACACCTCGTGCCGCTGCGCCACGACAGGCCTGGCTATGTGAATCTTGTTGTTTAAATATATGATAAATATAAAATGTTAAACATAGTCTTCATTCAAATGGTTACTCTGTGATATCAATCAAGTTAGATACTTCTGTATAGTAAGTATCCTAGAATCCACCCTATGAGTTTAATTTGTAGAAAATATAATATAACTACGAAAATTGTTACATTTAAAAAAAAATACCAGGAGTGCCAGTGCTGGGTGCAACCATTGCATCTAAAGAGTCGATATCAAAGCTCACGTGAATAGGCTTGTTTCCTTCTGGATCGATTTTTTTAAGGACATGATGTATAGATTTCTGGATGCCGTATCTGAAAAAAAAAATCATGTGTTTTATTTCACAAAAAAAGTCACGCCAGTCGTGGCGCAGGGGCGAATGTATGTGACTGTATACGCTACAGGTTGTAGGTTCGATTTCCACTGGACGAAATGAAATATTTAGTATTTTCAGCCAATCATTATAGCTTTAGTCTACCTCTCATCTACAAAATCACTTCTCGGAAAACGACATAGGTTTACTCCTTACGTTACGTTCACATCATTCAGGAATATTTGTCGAATAGGACAGATCCGATATAGATTAGAAGGGACACGTCGTCTTCTAGAGTCCCGCAAGGCTCAGCGCAGTGGCGTAGCGGGCGTAACTCGCGCCCGGTGCAAAATACCTTTTTAGCGCCCTCCAGACGAACATTTTTGCAGCTTTGCAGACCTTTTGGCGCCCCTTTGTGAGTAGCGCCCGGGCTTTGTGAGTAGCTTTGTGAGGGCATGATGACCCCCCTTGCCCCCCCCCCCCCCTCACTACGCCACTGGCTCAGCGACAGATAAAGTCAAACTTACGTTTTATGCTCACGATACCGCCCTTTGGTATAAAGGGCGCGGATCGCTCCGCTTGGATCCTAGCCGAAAGACGGCAACAAGCTGTCGATGCCCTAGGCGATTAGTTCAGCAAGTGGCAGTTTGAGGTTAACCTGCAGAAAAGCGTAGCTGTCCTCTTTTTTCATAAGCGTTACGAGACCGTCTCGACTATACTAGACGCACAAGACAAACCGATCCCCTGGGAATCCCAGGTCAAATATCTCGATACTCTCTTTACGGCCCCACATCACCTATGTCAGAAACTACATATGTGATGAGCAGGCTGTACCCACTCATTTGCAAGCGGAGTAAATGTCACTTCGAAACAAGCTGACATTGTACAAAACTTGCATCCGTTCCATTATGACCTATACTTGAGTCGTGTTCGCACACACCAAGATCGACTACTTTCAGAGGGTCCAAAACAAATTCCTCCGTATGGCATTCGGATGCCCATGGTATATACGCAACGTGGACTTATACAAAGATTTGGAATTAGAATCGTTAATGGGATTCTGCAAACACCTAGCCAAGCGCTACTACGAGCGTGCAGATTCCCACTTTAACCCATTCATTGTCGAAGCGTGTAAGTACGCGCCTCTACCGCTTCTCCGACGCCCTCGCAGCGTCCTTCTAGATCCCGACGACACAATCACAGTTGCAAACGCCCAGTACATAGTCAGGACGAAGAAATTAAAATATTAAAAACTAATAATTCATTCACTCGAGTGGGGATCGAACTCAAAGCCGTCGCGTCACAGTCATACCCTTGTGCCCCTGATATCATAGTATGTATTTCATACTTAAAAAATGTAAAAAATGACATCAGTACTTGTAATAAGTAAACACTATGTAATATTTTCCACTTCAAGATAAAGCGCGAGCACTTTGAAACATTTACTTTCAGCCCGGTATCGCTTAGTAATGTAAATATTTAACTCACTCGTCGATATCCTCCATTGTGAACGCTGGCACGTCGTATTTTTCTATTGCCAGCCTCTCATATTTATCAACAGATCGTAATCCCACGTAGCCCAGATTCCTTATGGAAAATCTGTGGATATATCAATAAATAATAATTTTTAGTACTGGTATTTATTATATAAAGCCTCCGACTTAAAATATAACTATGTAGAAAATTGTAGGGCGGCGTTGGATTTCACTACAAGTCCTTTTAATCGAAAAACATGGTGTAATTAACAAGCAATGTTAAGTTTTTTCCATTAATCTGATAAAATACGGCAGATATGTTCATTTAAATAAAGTAAACTGTGTTTTTTTTGTAACTGATCTTAATTATCAGTTTATCAGGGAAAACAAACATCGAATTATTACAGGTTAACCGAAAATTATAAAAATTAAGTTTAAAATTTTAAACTATCTCTATATATAATAAGACAGTAAAAATATTTTGTCTGTACATTTAGTAATTTTGACTGAAATGGATAGAGGGACACTTAAAAAGAATAATAGAAAGCAAAAATATTTTTTTTGAATTTCTTGTCTGTCTGTCTGTCTGTCGACATATTTTTGTCCACATTTTTCTCTGGAAGTACTGAACCGATTTACTTGAAAATTTCACCAATTGCTTTGTTTTAACTCAACTTAAGTACTAAAGTTTAGTTCATCAAAATCGATTCTTTAAAAAAAAAGTTATCGTCATTTGAATGAACTCAAGGCATTAGCTTGCCTGCGAATATTATATAGCAATCGCGCTGGTAAGATTCCTGGCTAAAGAATGACATTCGAAACGTCTGGGTTATATGATTGTTGATAAAAATATATATTTTTGAAGCACTATTATATAATATTTTATACAATAAAGTAAACAAAATTGAATTGTTAGTGGAGATTACCTTCATAAATCATAACAGTTAAGTTTAAGTCGTAATTAATTCAACACAGAGATAAAGAACGATCTTGAAAGAAATATCCCTATGCTAATACAAAGATTTTTTGGTTGATTCGTTCATATAATATATGTAACTAATTTAAAAACTGTACAGGAGTTAATATGCAATTATTACAGTTATTTTACAAAGAATATTATGAATCCTTCAAATCTATAATTTAACATTTAAGGCTGTTTCTGAATGAGCACATTTAACAGAGTATATTATATAGGTAAAAAATATTTGTAAAAACAAAAACCCCGACTGCATCAAACTAAAAAGAAAATAAATAAGCCCAATAGTTTATTAGGATTAGCAGTCGGGACCTCTTTAAATTATACGGGGTTCCTGGTAAAGATTTTATTGATAGAAGAATTACTTATAGGTCCCGACTGTTAATCCTAATAAACTATTGGGCTTATTTATTTTCTTTTTAGTTTGATGCAGTCGGGGTTTTTGTTTTTACAAATATTTTTTTATTTTTCATTTTTTTGTTAGAATTTATTATGATAATGATAGTCATGATATACCTTTTTGAAATCTTAAAATTGAGCTCTTGAATTTGATACCCATATTGTGGTATTCGAAACGAAAAAAAAAATTTCACTAAGTCCAATGGCGTACCACAGCCGCCATGATTATTTTTTATTAACGTCACCTATCTAAGAACACTTGGGCTGCTAATACGAATCTAACGATACCTCAAATATGTAAATCCGTTCAGCGGTTCTGGAGATACGAGGTAATAAAGAATATTACATACATACAAGATACGCGCGAAAAATATAACCCTTCCTTAGCAGTCGGGAAAAAGAACATAAAGTTACAAAAATATATACGTGTAAGAAATAATTAGCTTTATGTATATTTTATAAATATCAAATATCAACAATGGTCGTATTTTTTTATTTAAAGCAATCAAAAATTCTTTGACGATAATGTCGTAAAAAAATCATATTAGAAGTCATTATAGTTGTCAATCAATGGTGCATATTAAATCAATAATCATGTATTTTAAACGGGCGAAGCCGTGGGCGAGCCGCTAGTATAATATAATTGTATGTACTTTACTTTTAACCAAAATGTTCCAAATCACAAAATTTTAAAAATATCCATAGAATAAATCTAGAAATGTAAATTTACTTTGGCACCTGCCAATCCATTGTTGGTAGGTACGGCCAGTAGTCCGACAGCTCCCTGACGAGCAGCGCGACGGGCATGCCGTGGACGGAGCCCGACCCTGACGTTTTATTGGTATTGATGTCCGCGTGCGCGTCCACCCAGATTAGAATCATGTCCTCGTTTACCTTGTAGTGGCCGTCGACTGTGCCTGGATAAACCCATAGTATACTAGCATGAATGTTTAATATCTTTATTGAAGTTATTGAGGACGTTGTGGCGCAGTGGCTCGAGCGTGTGACTGTAAACGTGACAGTTGTGGGTTCGATTACTACTAGGGCAAAGGGTGATGTTGAGTTTCCGCCATTTAACACGGCTACCTTGATAAATCATATTTTATACTACGAAAGTAGTTTGTACAATTTTTCAATATACATAATATAAAAGAGTTGAAAATATTTTATATTATCTCTTTTGTGGAGGAAGTGTTTGGGTCTTTTTATCATTTTAACGCTGTATCCCGCTTAACCTAGTGTTTTTTTTTTTTTTTTTTATTATTTCTTAACACTACAGACACTTGGTCCGTACCCTTTTTAAATGTATTATTATATCTAATTTCCTTATCATATATATTAATTACATTATCGTTTACATACAATTAATACCTATAATAGGAAAATTATATTTTTAACTTTACATTTTATTGAGGCCGGTCGTGGCGCAGCGTCACAAGGTGTGACTGCAAAACCGACTGGTTCCGGGTTCGATTCCCACTTGAGGAGATGAAATATTTACTTAAATTTATATTTCCATTTCTTCGCTCTGGTGTCGAGGTTAAGCGCGGCGTTGAGTTCTGCCACTCAACACGCAATGCCTCCAGAATTCGGCAGAAAGTGGGGAATGGACTTCCGTTCCCTCTGCCTACCCTGCTGTGTGCGGGATACAGCGTGAAGCTAATTTAATTTTTTTTTTTAATTTTAACTTTACATTATTTTACAAAATTTTACTTAGATCTAAGGTTAAGCGAATGTCTATATAAGTATATTTAACAATTTTTCACATTACAATATATATTTAATTACATAACTATAAATAAGTATATGCTAAAATAATTGATAATTGATTTGGATGTGTGTTAACCTAGTGTTAAGACACTCCATTCTTCGTTGAATTATTCTTACCAAGTCCTATAGAATGGTCGCCTCCGATGGTAACGGCTACCCGCCCGTCTTTCAGCACTTCTGATACTTTGTCAGAGACGTTCTTGTTGCAGGCGGACACCAGTGAGAGATGCTCCATGTTGTCTATATTTACTGATACATCGCTTGCGGGAATGTTGGTGTCACCGTAATCTTTAACGTCTAATCCATCTGGAATAATAATAAAAAATTAGTGTGTATATACTGAATATTTTTACGAAAAAACAGTACATACAGGTTTAAAATAACTAATAGAATATGAATTTACGATTTTTTTAATTTCTGTCTGGCTGTTTGTATGCGGACGTTTTCTGAACAACACTTCTATGGATAGTTGATCGAAGGAAAAATTTTAATAATTTGAATGGAACTTTTTTTGTGTGTCTGAATGAATGTCTTGAAAAAGAATCTTTTCGTAAAACTCTTTAAAATATCATTTCTTGTTCCCAGAAATACCTCTAAAATAATATATGTCTAAATATAAAAATATAATGAAATTAGTTATTACACAGAAAATCGTCATCATTTAGAGAGAGAAAAAGATATGTTATCTTAACGGGATACAATAACGTTATCAGTATTATAAAACATAATTATAGTCTTTGCAATTTATATGCATATTTATATCTTATTTTAAAGCAATTACTATGATAATTTTTATCAACAATTATGTAAGACAATATATAATAGGTACCTATTTCTCGAAGTTGGTCAATGAGACCCGCCGACCTCACAGCCGCTGGTGCTACACTAACACCGTACTTCTTTTGTCCTTTCTCAAACGGCACTCCAATTATTCCCACTTTTTTCAAAGGTTCCCATTTTCGACTCATATTTCTGAAGAAAATTCTAATAGAGTTCATTTTTACTAAAATATTATGCGACTATAATTCTTTGTCGACGTTATAACTGATACTGCCAGTTTAGTATATACAAGTGAATTCTTGGGGCCAAATAATTCGCGTTATCGACAAGTCAGAGGTTATTATTGAAAAATACAATTTTTACATCATCACAACATATGAATTATAAATACTTATACGACTTTTGTTTATTTTTGTAGCAATAGGAAGAAAATATTTATTTATTTAGAAAGCAGGCAAAATAATATTATAATTATTAAAATATACTTTGGCCGCAATTCGTGTTATTTTTTATGGAAATAAACTACTAAATTTACTTGAATAGTTTCAAGTTGAATACAGTTTTCTTGAAATAGTAATAAAAGTGAATCGGTTTATAGAATTTTAACTTTAAATAATATTATTAGATTACCATATTTAATACATTTTCACATTTATCGAAATATTTACATATATAAAGGTATTTGAAATGTTGTTATCGAACTGTGTGTGACGTAGCTATATCTATATATACTTATAAAAAATTATAACAGATCCGTGTCTATACATGGAAGATTTATAAGAAAAAATGTTATTGGTGGCATTTAATAGAGTAATAAAACCAAAAATAATGTTTACTTAATTTTTTTCTGTTTACCTGTGCGTTTGTTCACGCTAGTCTCAGAAATGGCTTAACCGATTTAATTGCAATTTTCCCTATGATATTTTAGCAAGCATATCTTAATTCTTTATTTAGTGTTTGTTTTATTTCAATTATAAATAAAATAATTGGTTTATAAATAAAAAAAATACCATTTTAAAGCATATTGTTCAACAAAATTGCTATAGATAACTGTTTTTTTTATTAATTTTACTTTTCAATATTAATATGTTATTATAAGAGAAACAAAGTAACACAGATTAGTAACTTAATAATTATGTAGTTCAAGCGGGCGAAGCCGCGAGCGGGTCGCTAGTGCACAATATATGTATGTATAACTAACCTACCTACCTAACTAACTACACACGATGAAAGATGATTTCACAAACACTATAAGACACAGCACAGCCACTGTGACAACTGACAGTTTATATAAAACTTGATATTATTGTTGGACTAGTTACTGTATATGGTTTCGTTTAAGTTAATATTTTTTTCAATTATTTTTCAATTTTTGTTCATTGATAATCGGTGTGAGGCCAGTCGTGTTGCATTGTGGGATTCGATTCCCATTCGAAGAAATAAAATATTTAATATTGGCATTTCCTTGCTCTGGTATCGAGGTAAAGCGCAGCTTGGAGTTCCGCCTCTCAAGACGCAATACCTCTGTGGCTTTATTGGGACGGAGTATCTTAACACTAGGTGCCCAGATTCCCTTTGCCTATCCCGCTATGTACGGAATACAGCATGAAGCTAATAAATAAAATAATAATGAACAGTGTATAAGAGTAATGCATGTAATAATAACTACAAACACCAAAGACCGTCGTGGCGCAGTCGCACAGTCTCTGACTGCAAACACGACAGTTACGGATTCCATCCACTCGGGGTAGTGAAACACTTTTTCAGTTTTTAAACATTTTTAAAGTGTTATTTCACACTTAGGAAGTTAAGGTTAGTTTTCTAAATAAGTACTTTTTAAGTTTATAATGAAACTATTACTTCTATGCTAAGACAAGCTGCGGCGTTGAATTCGGGCACTTACCACATAGTCTTACAGTTATTTAGTATAATGTTATTAAAACTTGTAAGTTTATGTACCCATAACTGCCTTTCACATCCAAGTTCCAATAAAATGAGTATTGAGGGGCTTGTGGACTAAGTGGTGGTTATTGTAAGAATATTATGTAACTAGCGGACCCGGACGCGGCTTCGCCCGCTTGTTCTATACGAATGTTTACTAAATATGTTTATGAAATTGTTTTCAGTTTTTAATAGGATTGGTAAGAATGCCTAAATGTTCATAATAATCCGAAAAAGAATAATAAGTAGAGAAAATTCTTATTATTAGAAAAAATATCTAACTAATTTAAATGAATAAAAATAATAAGTAAACGTAACCAAAGTGAAATATTAATAAAAAAAAAAGTAAATAAAACCAGCTACATTATCAATATTATCAAAGTAAAATAAATATTTAAAAATATTAAAATTAAATCTGTTGTACTGTTTTTGCAAGTGCATGTGATTATTTACATAATACTCAAATACAATAATTTTATATTTTTTGTCTCTGTCTGTCTGTCTGTCCTTCTATTTCCCCTAGCTAATGTCCAGAACAACTGAACTGATTTTTATTGAACTTTCAGTGATCGATTTTACGGATTTACCCGAGAAAGATACATACTATTTGAAATAACTAAACTCCTTTCTACATTAAATTCGATAATTTTTGCGAGTAAAATCAAATAAAATCGCAGAAAACTAAAACTACGCTACGCTTTTGAAAAGGATTGAATACGAATTTATAATATATTTGATTTTACTCGCAAAAATATATATATATATATAATTTATATATAATTTGTTTAATTTGTACATATATATATATATTATTATTATTATTTAAATTATTAATTAATTAATTAATTAAATTTTATATATGTATATATATACGCTACGCTTTTGAAAAGGATTGAATACGAAATTATATATATATATATATATAATTTCGTATTCAATCCTTTTCAAAAGCGTAGCGTATATATATATATATATATATATATATATATATATATATATATATATATATATATATATAACCTGCGTATGTATGGCTTAGTGGTCAGAGCGCCTGGTAGGTCCAGGAGGGGCGGGTTCGAATCCCGCTACGTTCAAATTTAATTTACCATTTCTAAATAAGTAAATAGACATATTGCTATCTGTTTAGCAAAACCCAACACTGCCTCTTCTCTAATCGCGCGAGGAAAACAATCAACTTTTATAAATATTCTTCGGACATATTAAGTTAAAT
Organism: Heliconius erato x Heliconius himera; assembly: GCA_013421005.1. Lineage (NCBI taxonomy): Eukaryota > Metazoa > Arthropoda > Insecta > Lepidoptera > Nymphalidae > Heliconius > Heliconius erato x Heliconius himera. The sequence goes on along the minus strand of JAATLQ010038588.1, from coordinate 65,083 downwards.
GTGTATAAACAGACAGGGATACGTATAAAATATATAGGAAAAAAGAGAATTTATAATTTTGTAACTCCAAGTATTGCTTATCATATCGTCGTATGGTAATTTGAATTTGAAAATTGGTGAATAACTGTTGATTATTGAAAATGAAAAAGCAATTATTTCCTAGGGAATGTCTAATAGATCTTCTAGGTATAAGTGTTTTTTTTTATATCATTTAATGTACTACCCCAGCGAAATGTGAATATTACTGTTACAAAAAGTAATAATATTACAAAAAAAATGGAAGAAAGATGATCACTGTAGAGATGCGATGTCATCGTAGGATATATAAAATAAATAAATCAGCTTCACGCTGTATCCCGCACACAGCAGGGTAGGCAGAGGGAACCTAGTGTTAAGACACTCCGTTCTCCATTTTCTGCCGAATTCAGAAGGCATTGCGTGTTGAGGGGCAGAACTCAACGCCGCGCTTAACCTCGACACCAGAGCGAAGAAATGAAAATATAAATTTAAGTAAATATTTCATCTCCTCGAGTGGGGATCGAACCCACAACCAGTCGGTTTACGACTTGATTTCGGAATGAGGCGTATGCGGCGGTTTCCCTTTGATAGGTTTACGTCTGCGTGCGTTGTTTTTGACAAATGGCGTTTTATTCTACAACGATTATTTTGTTTGAAAAAATATCTTTTTAATTTTTGGAGAAAAAAAAATTGAGCTTTTTTTAGGCTTTTATAGAGTAGTTAGAACTGTGGTTTCATTTAAAGTGGTGCTGACAAAAACACTCTGTATACTATCTATAATAAAGTGGAGGAGTTTGTTTGTTTGTTTGTTTAAACGCTATTATAAGATCTCTGGTCCGACTTTTTTGTTGTTTTGTATGAAAGCTACATTCTTCAAAAGTGTTATAGGCTATATATAACATGATGACGGTGTAAGTCTTAGTTAGCCTTAAATAACGAAATAACAATAATAAGGAACACTATCGAATTGCTTGAATTGCAAAAATAGTTAAGTATATGTCAATACGTCAGTACGTTGTATGACAAAAATATTCTATTTTATTAGTTCTAAAAAATAGTCAGCGACCCCATGTATCTATCTCTTGTAAATTATTAGTGACAATAAGGCATTTTGTGATAAAAATAGATGAAGTCAAATTCAAAAGTCAAAAGTAAAAGGAAATTTAATGGAAATTTTCTTCGGCTTTTATAGCATGTAATTTGGACGTAATTTTTGTCGAGAAAATGAAAAATTAGGCATGAGTAAGTAATAACACATACAGTAGTTGACCTTTGAGAATACAGTTGATGCTATATCAAATGAATGAAGATGAGAATACAGTGTCACTGGGTGAATAAAGAGATCAAGATGAAAAAGATATGCAGAGAACGTAGCATTTGGAGCTCCATTCTCTCAAGCTACTCCGCTAGATGTGAAGATAAAAATATTGTACTAATAAAATACATTTTATGAGGGTGTACTCTGAGTTGCGATGATTTTATGAGAAGCCATCAAATTTCATTTCTCTTGCTGAAACACGTAAGAGTAAATAACTGACTCGACGATGTAATTATATCATAATGTTTTATTTATTCACCAAAAATATAATGTATGCCACTCAGATGTGCCCAGATAAGTTAAGTAAGAGATAATATTTTAAATATCAAAATTATAGATATGGTTATTAATGGATATTATGGTTATTAATATTGAAACAAAAATATTGCGTAAGACTTCCTCTTTCTTGTATGTACGTGGCGTTATGAGCTCAAATATGCATTATTGCATCGTCGGTATTGCAATTTCTATAAACAATAAAAAAAACATTAAGTTTATGTTTTAGTAGAGTCACTATACCGAAATATGAAAGCAATCTTGATATTACTATAAAATGTCGTTTTAAATTTATATATATTTAAACTTCAGAGTCTGTTTGTGAAAATTTATAATATTCGAAAGGTTTCTTTTTAAATATCGCGTTTTTTACCACAAAGCAGGATAGACAGTGTTAAAACTGTTCGTTTACTACATGCATTTAAAAAATAAAATTTAAATTGATTGTGTTACAAACTAAAATTGTATTATGCTGAGATAATACTACCCGCGTGGTGGATGGAAGACGAGATTCGTCATCTTCGCCATTTCGTAGGTCAGCAAGCACCGTGATAAGATCCTCTAAGTTTTGTCACAAAAGAAAGACAAAGATACCACGATCTCTGATATTCAGCAACGAGCTGGGCGTGTGCCTTATCTTGGGCGAGTTACTCCACACGGCAATGAGCCTTGAGTGCTATTAATAATTTGATGTTTGCTTAGAACGCTATGAATTTCAAAGAGCTCTTAACCTTAATAAGGGAAATGGATTTCGAGGGAAATTGAATCTAGGTTAGTGAGGCTGGGAAAGGCATACTTAAGTGAAATTTCGATAAAAGTTTCATTTTTATGACATTTATAGAATTATCTCATGTTAAAACACGGAATCACAAAATCTTTTGATTTGTACGATGACCAATATTCAATAGTAAAGTCAACGACGAATATACCCGAATGTTCATATTTAATGGCACTCGAACACTTTTCAAGTTTTCAAGAGGCTTTTTAGTGTTAAAAAGTTTAAATGTATCTCGGAATGGTGAAGCTTTCTGGAAATAATGTATTACTTTTTATATTTTACGGGAGATACTAAAATTCTACATAAAAATCCTGCATGTTTTTATTTTATGTGAAATAATAGCATATTTATGTTTAAAAATTAGTTGAAAAGTCGCTGATATTTATTGAAAGAGAAGCTTTGACTTTATTAAAAAAGGAACATAAGCTTCATCAGCTTTACCCTATATACTGTACACAGAAGGGTAGGCAGAGGGAACCTAGTATTAAGACACTTCGTTCCCCATAGTAACAAGAGGATTGTTATTATTTATATTGTGACTGAAATGGATACGCTTCTGTTTTCAATTAGTAATTTCTGTATTTTATTTTGATTTCTAAAACGAGGAATAAATCTATTATGACTTTTTTATATTATTATATTTTCAGAGAAAGCACGGTCATAAATAGCGAAGAGTCGAAGAGAGAAGAGAGAGAGGTACCTCTTTATGAGATCTACCGTTACTGATAAAACTGAACTAATATTTAATGAACTGATTAACCCTAAGTAAGCGGTTAGTGAAAGTAGAAATTTTTGAGAGTTAAAACATTTAAAGAGATCTGTCGAGAGGAAAAACACTCAAAAGCAGATAGGAAGTATTTTTTTTACTAATTAAGCTCTACTCCTGAAGTTAATGGCATTGTTTGTTATTTATTCAGTAAATTCTCTGAAATGGGGACAATTTTTAAAGGAAAACTTAATTAAATAATGTATACGTTGTAGTGACTTCCTGTTGGGGTAAGTAATTGCTTCATCAAGATACGCTCGTTCCTTCATTCAAAAATGTCTTTAACATTTTCTATTGTAAACACAACTGCGACTGTAGCGTCTTAAAATAAAATATTTACAACATATTTTTTTTCAGGTTCACGCTGTATTCCATATAGCAGGGTAGTTAGAGAGAGCTTAGTGTTAATACATTCAAACTGGAGGACTACTGGAGTGGCGGAGCTCAACGCCGCGCTTTTTGCCTTGGTACTAGAGCGAAGAAATTATAATATTAATAAATAATAATTTTGAATGGGAATCAAACCCATAACCGCCGCGTTACAGTCACATGCTTGTCACCCTGCACCACGACGGGCTCTATAATATTTATTAAATATTTAATTGGACAACTTAACAATACCAAGCAATAGCTACCAAAAAAAGTATGTTACAATTTTATAATTTTGTGTGTCTTATTTTGCGATAAAAAATATTCAAGTTTTCCCTATTACTTTTACATCCTAAAGTGCATCGAGTAGTCGTAGTTAAAAACCCAAAGAGTTTTTCACTGAGACGTATATAATATAACGCGTTATATTACGCAAAGAAAACAAATATCTTATACTAATTAAAAAAATTACATGAATTTACTGTAATCAAACAATGTCGATTAATAACAATATCGATCTAAAACTATTTTTCTCCTTTATCTCCGCTTCCAGATTGTCAAATGAGATGATTTTGGTATTCTAAAATTGGAAAAAATAATAAATTTTTTAGACCACATCTTGCGTTTCCTTCCTTTTATTATAACTAGCACGCAGTCATAGTGGAGAGGAAGATAGGACCTGCTCTTGGCTTGGCTTCGAGTTTTAGTTATTTAGATAAACTTCTGATGGCATTATAGAAAACCATGTCCATTCGAAAAAATAATATTTTATTAATTTATTTGACAGCTATTACAATAAATATTCACTGTATACTTTTTACTATTCTCTATAGGTTTAAATTTTTACCCCTGTCATTTATTTTTATGGATGTACTATATGTATATTGCAAGTCATAAAACTTCCTCATCGATGGCCTCTAGAGAGATATTAAAGCCGACACGACGGTTACGCTCTTGTCTTTTTACCTGAATTTTAAATATTTGGCATTTTATTTCAATATATACTTTCCTGCCGTGGCTATCGTAGTTTAATTATGATATGAACATAGTATATACCATAGTATATAGACTTTCAAGGGCAAATTTTACCGGTTACTAATGTCTCCTTGGAGTACAGAAAAATGAAGATTTTTAATCAACTTAATCAAAAGATACGATAAGATGCATTTTTATGCATCGTTTTGCTGCATTTAGAATAAAATTTGCCAAATAATGAACACCTATAGAGCACATCCCGTGAATTCGCAGTTATAAAATCCGTACCAGTTTACCCGTGACTACGGACTACTGCTACTACGGTAGAAATTAGACAAAAGGCGACAACTTGCAGTACAGAAAATTTATTATATCGTAGACAAACTTATAATTATAGTTCATTTCGTACAAAATTAGTACAAATTTAAGTTTGTCAATTCTAAAATTAATACAGGGGAACTCTCGGTGGGGGAGTCGAGTCGTAATTTTACTTATATATTATATATTATTTTTATTAGTATTTGTGTTATACTTATCCCCAATTAAAGAAAAATATAATCTCAAAAGATGTTGCAATTACCTAAACTTATTAATATAAGTTATAAATCTAGAAATGTTTGTAACTTTCAGTCCAATTTGCGATGTCCATTGTAATCTTCGACTGTAACACTTGAGTACCCTCAAGGGAAAAGCTCGTCGAGCAGAATTCTTAATTTAACCAAGACGTCTAAGGCCGCGAGTGATTTCCCCATTGCATTCGTATACGGCGGTTGGGAAATAAGATAGTCACAACTAATAATACTTGTGTAAGAAGTTGTTCGTTACATATACAAATTACATTCATATAGTATAATCAGGAATTATAGCCAATAGTAATGTAATCTGTTATATATTAATAAAATATATTTTTAAGTTGCTCTTAAATAAATTTATTTTAAAAATAGTTTATGCAAAGTATAAGTGAAAGTATATATAAATAAGTTATGTATTAATAGTCACCAACCTGTCAGCAGTTATTCGTGCAATAATATCTACACTAAAACCTATATACAGTTCTCCATAATTGTTAGTGCCTTTTAGCTCAACTGAATCACTATGGAAGCTATTAAACAGTCTATACAGGAATTGTCACAGCACTTTCAATCACAAATGGCTGAATTTCAACAAAATTTAAGTTCTGCCATCCCTGCGGCAAGCCCCACATCACATATTGCAGCTCAGTTCAGTGCATTCCGGTCTTTTGTGTTGAGTGCACTGGAGGGTTTACAATTGCAAGTGAATATTTTGTCAAAACAGTATGACCTTCTTGACATGAGGAGCAGAAA
>JAATLQ010038588.1:35481-59158 GCA_013421005.1 Heliconius erato x Heliconius himera | reverse complement strand
TATAAACATATGTATAGTATATGATTTGAGCTAAAGATTTTAAGAAAATATAAATCACTATTAGTTATAAAGGTCTTAGTCTCTGCCTTAATTTCAAGTAAGCAGTTTTATGATACAAAAATGACCAAAGAAATATTAAAAACCATTCAATATTTTTTTATTGTGGAATGATATATTTTCATTTCATCGCTCTGGTAAACAAAACACTGTATAGAATTGAAAAGTAGAGAATGAGAATAATTTAAATTAGGTTCCCATTGTCTACTCTACTGTATCAAAACTCACCAGGATTGGGCAATATCCTCGTCGCCCACTTCCCCCTGGCGGGGGGTGTTGGGGGTGTAGGAGCTGCGACTCCGGGGGGTCGAGGGGAGTCACCGGACAATTCATCCCCTAAGCTCTTCTTAGCCCACGTAGGTAGTTTACCTATGCGTAAGCTGGAAATAAAATATTAGGTAGCTTATGAGATTAGCATGTTCAAATATCCAAAAAATATATTAGTATATAATGAATATAAGCTATCACGCCGACTGATAGTTGTGGATATAATCCCACTTGGGGGAATGCACTGTTTTCATTGATTAACTAACAAAATAAAGTATGGCGTTGAGTTCCGCCTTTTCTGTCGTCCGTTTCATCCGTATCGGAAATAGGGTGGTATGTGGAGAAACAGAGTGATAAAACACTAGATTCGCTCTACATATCCCGCTGTATACAGAGTATAGCGTGAAGCTGCTACATTTACTCACGTATAATCAGGCACAACGGGCGCAGTGAACTTCTCATCGGGATTCATCTCGCGGGGCGGTGATCCTAGATGCGAATCGGTTTCACTTTCTAGGCCAGACATGCCGTTTGTTGGTGGTAATTTTCTGTAAAAAATACAAAAAAAATAATGCAACAAATTGTAAGAATAAGAATTTATAACAATCATCAACTAAAACTAGTAAAAAAAAATGAAATGATTATGACCAGGGGCACAAAATGTGATTGTAAACGCGACTGGTTGTGGGTTCGTTTTCCACTCGATTAAATATTTAATATTTTCATTTCTTCGCTCTAGTGTATATATCATAAAGAGAGGCAGAGATGCATTCATATTCTCTGTTATGAAGACATAGTATTCAAATTAATAGAAGTCTAACACTGGATTGTATCTAACACAACACACAACAACACTTAACATTCACGTACAAATACAAACTTAATACTATAGGCGTAATTGAACGTTGTGCTTTGCCTCATTACCAGAGGGAGGAAATGAAAATTAACTAATTCATTTGAATCAATTCGATCAATCGAACCCACAACCGTCACGCGTCGTCGTACAGTAGCACGCATATGCCACTATGCTATGGCAGCCACAAATTTTAAATTTATTAAGTTCTATAAACATATTCTATTAACTTTTCTTGTAGTAAGAACCTGAGGATGGAATTAGAAGATAGCTGATGGAATCATTAGCTTACCATTATTTTTTTTAATTAATAGTTTTTGATTTCCTCTAAAGAAATGACAAAGAAATAATCAATTATTAATATTTAGCAATAAAATAATTTCATTGCTAGTTAGTTCACATTGTTAGTTGTTACCGCGTACAGACAAAATGTTATTATTTGTGAAGATGTTAATTAAAATAATATTTATTTGTAATTATCAAACTCTCAACTGAAGCTATTAGGATCTGAACCTACCGTCCCTGCCTGATGGCCTGCTGGGCGAGCCTCGCCCTCATTGTCACCACCATGTCATGTGGAACGCGCCATATGAAGATACACCCGTCCCCTGACGCTGACACCAGGTGTTGACAGTCGGGAGTGAACCTGTTACCATCGTAAGATGAATAATAATAAAAATAATATAGGACAAAAATATTTATCAAGCAGATATGGCTTATTAGTCTAAGCGCTAGAACGGTAAGCAAGACGCGTGGGTTTATATACCGCTACGTTCGTTGTCATGTGGGAAGTGACTGTTTAGATGTGCCTAATATAAATAAATAAATATACAGTCCTTACTTAATAGATGTACATCTATTTGATCCGAATTCCATTCAATTACCTAATTTTAAACATATGTATGTACATTTTTTTAACTTTACACTCTATCTTGCACAAGGCAGAGTAGGTAGAAGATCTAGGATGACCGTTCCCCACTTTCTGCCGAATTATTGAGACATTGTGTATTAAGGGATGGATAAGAACACCGCGCTTCGCCTCATTACCAGAGCGGGGAAACGGAAATATTAAATATTTCATTCCCCTGAGCAGGAATTGAACCCACAACCAGCGTGTTTACAGGCGTACGTTTGTGCCCCTGTCAGAAATACTACATCATAAAGCTTATGAAAATTAAAATATTCTAGTTGAACAATTTATGTTAATTCACTTACATATTACTTACATAAAATATAACAAATTATAAATAGATTTTTTTATAGCTCAAAACAATGTTTTATACATTATACATTTATCAGCAACGAAAATTCAATCAAATTATTTAAAAAAAATACCTCAAACCTACCTCAAACCCGTCACAATCTCAGAGTGTCCGTACATGGTGGCCATACATTCACCTGAGTAATAGTCGTAGACGCTCAAAATTTTATCCGTACTCGATGTGGCTAAATAAATGCCACTACTGTCTAGTGATACCTAAAAGGATAAAGAAATTACAAATATAAGACAATATTTAGGTGTAATTAAATAATTTTATATATAGATAGATTTGAACCTGCATTTAAACAATATCAAAATAACCTGAATAACTTTATGTAATATTTCAATATAGATAATATTACCTTAATAAGCGTCCCATCCTCTGCTGTAGTACCACGGAACGTCTTTGTATGTCTACCGTGGGCAGCGCTGTACACACGGACATTACGATCCTGTAAACAATATAATGTATATGTATATTAGACACTTTTAGTTATAAAAGGTTAGTAGGTGTTAGTTAAATAATTACAAATAAACAGCCCTTAAATTTATTTTATATAAGAAATTTTATTTTCGAGGTATAAACTGATAATAATCCGCTACATCTTCATTTAGTTGCCACCGAAACTTAAAACAAGCAAACACTTAAAACACACACACCTGACAAGCAGTAAGTATATGCCTGCCGCCGGCGTCCACCTCCATGTCGTACAACGTCGTCCTGCCCGACACGTTCTGACCGCGGGCGAACTGGTAACTGCCATCTTGTGTCTGAAGACAAATAAACAAATATAGTTAATAATTTGAAAAAAGTTAATAAAAGTATAGATCATAAAAGGGAGTGTCTTAACACTAAGTTCCTTTTGTCTCTGCTATGGATATGCGTTACAGCGTTACAGTGATACACCGTTCAGCGAAAATAAAAAGAAATAAACACAATAGTATACTTACAGTCCTCAACTGTCTAAACAAAATGGTCTTATCGGCTCCACAGGAGACCATCTGGAGGTTAGACCCCGAGTTGAGAAACCGCACCGCCGTGATTGAGGACGAGTGCTCGTCGAGGGTCTGGAGTATTTGGTAGCCCTGGAAAGTAATATTAAAATTTAAATACTGATTTCTATATCAATCGTATATCATTCGCCAATGCCAATATAAGTGACAGTCTCATCGTTAGTGCCAACAGAACTGGCAGTGTGTCTCACAATGTTACTCACCCTATCCACATGAAACACGTGCACAAGTCTATCTCTAGAGGCGGAGGCGAGGAGGCGAGGCGAGGAGGCGTACTCCAAGCACAGTACTTCTGCATCATGCGCCTCTAACGTGTGGAGGGGGGCGCCGTTCGTATCGAATATCCAGATGTTGCCAGCTCTGTCGCCGGCCGCTATGTGACGACCGCAAGGGGATATGCGGACACATCTGAATTAGAAATGTTAAATTTTGTTTTATTTTTTATTCATATGTTATTAAGTAAAAACTAAATAACTGATATTATTTTAATCAATAATAGAGATGGATAACACACACACACAGACACATTAATTTTTTTTTTTTTTAATTCTTACCTAACTCCAGTCTTATCATCATACGTTTTCGATTTATCCTTATCACTAGTTGCAGTTAGATCGGCATCTTTGAGGAACTTTAACTCAGGATCTATGTATAGGACTTTTGATAGTTCCTAAAATAAAAAGAAAATTAAATAAATATTATCTAAATATGTGAAATAAATTTTCATTCTGTATGAATAGACATTAAATAAAAGATTTTCATACTCACATTGCTATAGATATTGGGTGCTGTGCCACCAGACTGGTGGGTTCTCGGAGACCACAACCTTACAGTATCATCGCTTGAACACGAAATAAAGGCGCCGGTACCCAGTGGCCCAGTTGTTATCATGTCCACGCCCCAGATACAGGCCGAGTGGTAGAGGGCCGAGTGTGATTTGCCAACCTGCAAATTAAAAAAATATACATATATACAATATACATTAATCATATTTTAATATGATTCAGTTTTGTTAGGCCATAGCCAGGTCAATATAAGTTACTTATTTTTTTTTTAATATATTTAAAAATTAGGTCTAAAGACAAAAGTAACCTAAACTTAAGAAATACTCGTAGTAACTAGTCTTATCTATGCCAAGGTTTAATTCTCTATTTAATCATACATATTTGGAACTATTTGAGCTCATTGCGGTACAGCAACACGCCCAGTTGAGGGATCGATTTCCACTCGGGGGAGTTGGAGATAATTATTTTCATTTCAAGGTATCAAGATACAGTGCGGCGTTAATTTACGACACTCAACATACAATATCTCAAAAATTAAGAGCGGTACGTGGGGTACGGATTTTCTCCACATAAAGTTCCCTCTGCGTTCCCTACTATATAGCGTGTTACAGTATGAAGCCGATATAAATTAATCTACCACTTACCCGTTTAATATCCCTGACGTCCCACACATAAAAACTATGATCGTTGTATACACATGTCAACTTGTGATTCCTCTCGTCGTACGTGAGGGCGATGGCGTCGGGATACTTCGCGTTGTTTGGCTGACTGAACATGTGGCTGGAAATTTAAATAAAAAATGTATGTAAAAATAAAAAAAAACAGCAGGGTAGGGAGGAACCTAGTGTTAAAACTCACCGTTCCCCACTTTCAGGCTGAAATTTAATTTCTTCGCTGTGGTGTCTAGGTTAAGCGACAATGCCTCTAGGACCAGCGAGTTCTAGAGGCATTGCGTGTTAAGTGGCGGATTTCAACGCCGCGCTTTGCCTCGACACCAGAGCGAAGAAATGAAAATATAAATGTAAGTAAAAAATATATTATCGCCTCGAGCGGGGATGGAATCCACAACCAGTCTGCACTACTTGGACTGGCCTTGAATGGCCTGGCCTTCGATTCGAAGATGTATGTTTCAATTGTAAAAAGAAATATAAAATATCAATTGTATTTTCATTCAATATAAGAACCATTTACAATATACATACAATATTTATTTCAATTTCGTTTTAATCTATTTAGAAGTAGTAGGGTAACAAACATATGTTGTGGGTGCAAATCTCAATATGTATAGTTAGGTAAGTGAGTTGTTGATATGTAAAATTAAGTTATGCTGAACTTAAATATATTGAAATTGCTTTTATTATTTAATACATAAAATGGCTGGCAATAATATAAAACGGTTATAGATTACAAGTCATGTTAAAAACGAAAAATTTGAGACAAAGTTATTAAATTATGGACTAACATGTATTTACATAGATTTATTAATCAATTATATCACATCATGTTACAATTACAACATGTCATTGTCGGATAGTGTTACCGACATGTCACGTTACTATCACGTCATTTTGCCGTCACGTCAAACTAATTACCTGATATTATCCCCCTGTGACACGTCAACGCCAAGATAATGCGTCCTCGGTAACGTAGTGACGTATCTGAGGGAAGTCGGAGCAAAACACCGCACTATACCCTCCGCGCAACCTACGAATATGTATTCGGAGCCTACCGCCATGCAGTTCGCTGATGTCGTCTGTAATAAAAAAAAATAGCATAAATATTTAACTAATATTCTTTTTATACTTTAAATAGAATAAAAAATAAAAAATATTTTTTTATTAACCTGATCATGAATCAATATACACATTCAAATACAAAAAAACAATTTTGGTTTACACGCAGGCGCCAAACCCATTCATTCAAACCAACTTATGACTATTCTCCAATTATATCAAACCCACTACCTTCTTGTCTTCTTTTACCATAGGATATCAAAGTTCAATTCTTTATATTCCTACAGCGTAAGTTAACGCTGCCTCCCTTGCCCCCTACCCCCCTCCCCTTTCTACCCTCCAGTCTTTGTTACCACAGAATTTCAAACGCTTTCTGTACCCATAAGATGTCCATCTCCCATATCCTTCACTCCACTATCCTGTTGTCTTCTGTTACCATAGGTTAGACAACGAATTATGCCCCCTCTTTCCCCTTCTTGGCTAAGACAACGCTGTCTAGTATTTATGTAATTAAATTACCACCCTTCTCCAACACACACCCCACTCCCCCTGATCCTCCTCCATTCTTAGGAAAAGATAAAGCCGCCTATCTCTCTCCCCTTTCTTCCCTCCCACCCTCTCTTATATTCTTTCTAAGATAAAATAATTCGCCCTTCTCTTTCTCCCACTCACCCTGAGCTCCACCCACTTGTCCAGCAACCTCCGGCTGTTGAACTCGCAGAGCAAACCCCCTCTGGTTATCGCGTAGGTGCTGTCCGCCGCCTCTCCCCTACCGCATACGACGTCGCAGAACTCATTGTCTTTCTGTTCACCGAGGATTGCTGAGCGGCCCATGAGGGGAACTGGTTCTTTAAACTGAAATGAAATAAAAAGAATACTTTAACTAAAATAACATACTTAAAGGTATGTTTTTATTATACTTATCTTTTTGTGTCAATTTTTAAACAAAGATTTGCATATGCAACAGCAAGAGGTTAAAATTTACAAAATATTGCGTGTTGAGTGGCAGATCACATCGCTTTACCCTGTTATCAGAGCCAAGAAATGAAAATAATTAATTCCTCGCCTCCGCGACCGCCTCGATTACCTTGCGGAATTCGAACCTATAACCCATCATATTCTTTAGACAGAGATTAGTACAATTTGTTGTAATTCTATTGAATTGTCTAATATATTTAAAAAAAACAACACATCTGCATAGTTATCTTGAGGCGATAAGCAAAATGCAGGCAAATATTAATAATAATTAAATATGACGTGGTTTATATAGATATTACGTTACTTATATATCTGTTAAGATAATAAATGTCCTTTCCCAAGTAGCATCTAGATTTTATCTAGAATATACGAGGGTCGTGAGTTTAAATAAACATTAATTAAAACTATCAAGTACTAGGTTTCCACCGATTTCAGAAGCACTCTTTTTGTTTTTTACGTTCACTCTGAGTCCCGCACATTACAGGGTAGGCAGAGGGCTGGGAATATATTGTTAAGACGTTCCGTTCCCATTATGACACTTCCGTTCATCACTCGTCACTCATCACATCACTTCCGTTAACCATCAACCGGTTCACTTGCTCCGATTGCATACTTAGGTCTAACTACGTTCAAATTTTTAGACGTTGTATTATAAGCTTACAATACTATCTTATTAACAAAATCAATTACCTTAGCATTTCTCGAATATTCCAAATACCAAAATTTGACATGTCTAAATCCAACCGTCACAAAATAGTTTCCACTCTCGGAGAAACTCACTGCCTTTACACGAGATGAAACCTGGAAACGAGTAAAAACAAATTGATTTAGATTTTCTCTTAAAACGGCTAAATACTCTGCTCATTTAAAACTATTGCATTAGGTTGCGAAACTAAACGCAGCGAATAGTCTTGTTGGTCCGAAAATAAAATATATTTAAAGGGATGTAAGTGACGCCACAGTAGGTACAGTGGACTACAACATTTTTTTTGAAAATATAGATATGGCGGCAGTTGCGCAATCGAGGATTATTTAACTACATCTGAGATGGTTTAAAGTCCACTGAGAGGCCATATTAAAATACTAAATATCAATTCATCGATTTCCTCTATACTAATTGGAGCCAAGAGCTATGTATCACGAGAAATCTCCTCATGCCTTCATCCACAAATTTAGCAGTAATTTTGAAGCACATCTAAATAGAACAAATAATATATTAATCTACACACATAGAGAAGTCGGCAACTTATTAGTTTTTTTTTAAATTAAAGTACATTACGATTGTAGTGTCGTGACTACTTGTTGAAGGTAGGCTTTCTTATATATTGCGCATTGCATACTCGGGAAGAAAATAATAATCAGCTTCACGCTGTATCCCGCACACTGCAGGGTACGCAGAGGGAATCTAGTGTTACGACACTCTGTTCCCCACTTTGTACCGAATTATGGAGGCATTGCGTGTTGAGTGGCAGAACGCGCCACGCTTGTCCTCGATACCAGAGCGTAGAAATGGAAACATAAATTTAAGTAAATATTTCATCTCCTCGAGTGGGGATCGAACCCACAACCAGTCAGTTTTACAGTCACACTTTGTGCCACTGCGCTATGACTGGCCCCTTAATCAAGAAAATAATAAAAATTAATAAAAAATTCTAAAATCAAATCTGCGCAACGATCAACAGCCAATTTCAACGCGGCCAAGACTCGTCGAGTGTACTAGTGCTTACCTTATTACTGGCCAGTTTCAAGTTAGCTCTCCAATCCCACACGTTCACAATCATGTCATGCTGGGACCCAACTGACACTAGATATTTGGACGATGTTGAAAATGCCTGCAAAAAGTAATACACATAAAGATATCTATCTCACTATTACAACAATTTTGCTGCATTGGCAATAAAATATAATATTTTTTATGTACGAAAATCAATTAACGAAAACTTAAAATGAATAGTGAATTTATAAATCAAGAACAAACTGATAATTTAAAAACTTAGGAAGCTCTTTCAAAGTAAAAATAAATATATAAATGTTTATATAAAAAGATTCGTTCCAATTTACTTGTGACTTACACCTACCTACATTTATTATATCACATACTACTAAGAAATTAAAACACTGATATAAGAAAAAAAAATAATAAATCTTACCACACAATTAACTCCATGAGTGTGTCCTGGGAATTCAGCTATCTGTACCGCACCGGATGCTGTCGGATCCTGAAAGTATTGAAAAATAAATATATATATATATATTGAGGTACTGTGAAAAAGCAGAAGTTATGTAAGGTTGTTGTTGTTGTTGCTGTTGTTATTAACGAATACCTTCTATAAAAAACACCAAACAATCCACTCTACACTAGATGGCGTTAAGAAGAACATTTATTTATATTTTTTTCTGTAACTTCACGCTGTATCCCGCACAAAGAAGTTAGCATAAAAGTAAAAAGGAACGTAATATTAAGGCACTCCGCTTCCCACTTTCCTTTCCTCCTTACACGCTAACATTGCGTTTTGAGAGGCAACTGTAGCATTTATAATCAGATGTTAGTCAGAGTCTCATTTATTTAATCATTTTCTTATAATATGATACGTATATCCCCTATACAATAGGGTAGGCATTGGTGGTCGTGGCGCAGCGTCTGACTTCCCTCTACCTACCTACCCTGTTACTATGTGCGTGCTATGCACAGCGTAATGCTATAAAAATAAAGCTCCAAAAGGAAACTGTATTTAATTACCCTACACGAGTATCAAACCCCAACTAACCTGTAAATCCCACACTCTGACAGCGGGTGCGTGTCCACACTCTCCCGTAGCCAAGTACCGTCCATCTGGAGAGAAGGCGACGCAAGTGACACTTTTCCGGGACGCGTTGAGCACGTGAGACTGTCTGTTTTTGCGTACATTGTAGAGGACTACTGTGCATCTGTGGGAGAAGAGATAGTATAGATTAGTTTTCTTAGCAGGTAGGTTTGGGCGGTGAGGTGGAATGGTCGAGTGTGAATGACGAAGGAATAGTACAAAAAATTTATGAAGCAAAAGTGATTGGTAGGAATTGATCGATGATAATGGAGGAAGTCACCATAAAAAGAATTAGCACCCCCTGGAGGACACGTATGAAGAGGTTGAAGAGGAGGATGGCAGATGACAGTGGATCCTCTTCCAGAGAAATATGAAGATATTTTAATTTATTTTAGCCTTACAATAAGTTCCTACAATGTTAACTATTATATTCAAAGTTACTTAACCACATATTGAACAACGTGTTACGTTTAGGCATTTAGTTTAAACAACAACGTCTATAGCTGTCCGTGAGAAAGGCCGTTTGAGCATCCGTCGTACATACTAATGATGTATGGGATAGGACTGTATGTAGAGAGGGGGCGATGAGCGAGTTATAAAGTAATACTTTTACACTGGCACAGTGGGACAATGCCTGCATGGACTCGATGATTAAATGGGTTCGATCACTCCAGAAAATGATCATAAATTAAATTATTTCCATTCCTCTCTGTTATAAGGACAAGGTGTCGTGATTTGCCACTCAACAAGCAATGTATCAAGAAAAAAATAGAATATAAAAACTATAATTATAAAAAAATATACTACATTTTAAAGAAATGTACAATATATAAGGTTTACATATTGACATGATTGTCTTTAAAATTTTAAGAAAACCCGTGTACTTATTACAGCGAGGAAATGAAAAATAATCCATTTCCCCGAGTGGGAATCGAGCCCACAGCCGTTTCTTTCAATGCATTTGCACATGCACATTGTGCTGCTGTGCCACGACGCCAACAAAGTTGTATACATCTACTATCAATTTTTATAACATCATAGGTTGCGATAATTTAGTGTAAAGACACTACTTTATTCAGACGAAACTACATATATTGAATCCACAATCACAAATGAGTCTTTAATCACAAAATCACTATCACACATAATCCCCATCACTATATCATTATTAATACCACAAACACGATATCTAATTAATATGTATCCCATAACACCATACGCCAGCATGGCGGGTCACAGCCTGTAGTGTTAGTTCATTTAAATTTAAAGGAGCTTCTAACAAAGTGGCCATTTACGTTGACAGTTAGTGACATAAGTTATTCTTTGGAAATGGATGGGTCACGAATTCGAGTTCCGTTTGAGACAATATCAATACATTATTATAAATTATTCATATTTCTATTATTGTAAAGTTAGACAGATCGTTTTATTGAATGCGCTAATCTCGGGAACTAATGGATCGAATTGGAAAATTAATTTTGTGTTGGATAGGCCATTGATCAAGAACGGCTATATATAAGCTTTATTATATAATGTTAATCTTTTCCATATAACCCACCTTACATTTTCAATTAACTACAGAGATAATATAATACAAAATAAAGAACAATCTGTAAATATATCAACAAAGAGATAAAATATAAGATGCTTATTATCATTCATTGTAAAACTGTATAAAAATAATTTTAATCACTATAAAAATACAAGTATATAAATTGGTATATATTTCTAAGACATCAAAAATCAAATCACTCTAAAGTTATTTAAAAAAAATATAAAATCAAAATCGAACCTAATACCGTTAACCAACAAACTGCGGCCAGTGTAGTTCACGGCGCGGAAGAGGAAGTCGTAAGGTCTACGAACTATAAGTTCTTTATTAGTGTCCGTTATTATTATACTCAATGGTTGACACTGTTACGGTAAACAATGTATAGAATTATTATTTTATTATTTTTTATTGAAAAAAAATATATATAATAATAACTCCAATCTTTTCTCTTAGTTTTCAATCATTTTTATCAACTACACACTGTATCCCTTAGCAGGGTAGGCAGACGAAACCTCCGTATGCCACGTACCGCCGCCGGACTTCAACGCCGCGCTTTGTCTTGCTATCACAGCGAGGAAATGAATATTATGGGAAATTATTTCTATTACAACCCGGTCTTATAAAAAAATAATAATTCATCTATCAATTATTTAAATTGCTCCTCTTCCTAAAAAGACCTCTGACTAAGAACAAAGTTCTTATATAAAAAAAAAACTCAATCGTTCAATAGTTCCTTTCCTGTCCAAAGTGTTAGAACTGGTTTTTTATCAACAATACAGTATGTTCCTAGATAATCAAGGTTTATCAAATTCACTCCAGTTCGGTTCCCGTTACGGTCATAGTACATCTCTCTATTTAACCTGTAAATAATGCAAACATCCCACTGCCTCTGCTCAATTAAACATCCTAAAAAATGCTGTAATTTCAACCCCTCCGAGATACCTATCCATATATTAAGGGGATGTATTTTAAAGTAATTGAGTACATAATGAAGGGGGAGGTCGGCACTTGGGAGCGCCCAGACGGGGTGCGCCGGACGCGCCCTTTAAATCAATATGTTTTATAGAGAAATAAATATTTTTTGGTGAAACTTTTATTCAGGGGTATAATACTTAAATATCATGAGGCCGTTGTGGCATAGGGGGACAAGGGCATGACTGTAACGCGGTGGTTAGTGTAGGTTGCATCCCCACTTGAGGAATGAATTATTATTTATTAACATTTTCACTTTTTCGCTCTGGCACCAAGCCTGGTGTTGAGTTACGCCACTCAACACGCAATTATTTTAAATGCATAAGGATCTCCTTGATGTTGGGGACCATCCAGGAGAGCATATATCATGAGGTTGATTGTCATCAACCTCATGATATAGATATATGCTCTCCTGGATAGTCCCCAACATCAAGAAGATCCGTCCACTGTCGTGGATGAGGCAAAAGAAATATGCAGAGACCGTAGCGTTTGGTATTTCGTTGTCTCTGGCTATCCTAATAGAGATCAGACGTAAGCTAAAATGCTTATTTTTCAAGATCATGCCTGCATGATTTTAATATGAAAGCTATATTAAAATTCTCTACTATTTGAATTAAACTAAATTTAATCCACACTAGCAAACAATTTACAAATATGAATTCCAATCACGTCCAAATCGCGCACTCCATCCGACTAAGGGTGAGGATATGACGTGTGACAGACGCACATATGTAATCAAGTTATATCATTGTGACGTAGTCATTGACCGCTGTTGACCGTGACTATTGCTTATTAGTATTTATAATTGATAAATTGTGTTTTCCAAAGAAGGTGGAATTCGGAGAGAATTATCACTAGATAATAAAATTTCCGTTCGATTCCACTTCTGTTGGGTGTACGAATTATTTTTATAATCTCACTCTGGTACCAAGTCAAATAATGAATTATTCAGATGTTGAGGAAAGTACCCCGCGTATAGCAGAGTAGACAGAGGGAATTAGGGAGACATTGCGTATTTGTATTAGAGGCGACAACCAACGCCGCGTTTTGTCTTTTATTTAGCTTTTCGCTGTATCCCGCACACAGCACAGGGTAGGAAGAGGAAACCTGGGTACCCAGTATAAAAACATTTCCGTTCCCCATTTTCCGCAGAATTCTAGAGGCATTAAATAGCGGGACTCAACGCCGCTTGTATTTTTGTGTTATATTTTATATAACCTACACATAAACATTAAATAAAGCACAAATATCCAAATACATAACATAATAATTAAACAGGGGTAACATTTAAACAAAGTTAGCCACTCCACAAAGTGGGCCATCACTAGAGGTAGGTCAAAAGCTCATCTGTACGTTATTACAGCGCTATGTTGCGCTAGTGGTTTATACCGACTTCGCTGCTTCAAATAAAATATCAAAAAGAGCAAATATCAAGTTCTTTTTAATATTTTAACAAGATATTTTTCAATGGTTGACTCTAGTTGTTGCGACGGTTGTGGGTTAGATCACCACTCGTGAAAATGAATAA
Organism: Heliconius erato x Heliconius himera; assembly: GCA_013421005.1. Taxonomy (NCBI): domain Eukaryota; kingdom Metazoa; phylum Arthropoda; class Insecta; order Lepidoptera; family Nymphalidae; genus Heliconius; species Heliconius erato x Heliconius himera. Next base: position 45,354 of record JAATLQ010038588.1, on the reverse strand, counting down.
TTTTCAATCCCAACCTCTGGTAACAAGTTAAAAGCCCGGCGTTGGGTTCCGCAATTCACCACGCAATGCCTCTAATTCCGGCGGAAAACATAAAACGCTGCCACACAAGATTCTCGTTAATAAACTGATATCTTTAGCTCACGCTGTATCCCAAATACAGCAGGGTAGGCAGATGCAATCTAGTGTAAAAACACTCTGTTACACCACGCGCTACCCAAAACTGGAACTGAACCCACAACCAATCAACTAAAACCAAAGTTACAATATATCGGTTGCTACTTAAGGCACTCATAAAACACGACAAGTGGCTACCGAGCCTCCATACAATATATAATTAACCTGACCGGGTATCACGTCAGAAAGCAATACACTAGTAGGTAAGTACTTGTTAGCAATTGTGACCCAAATGTTTCATTTCGCACCGACGCATTGCACGATTCTCGATATTCACATGGATGGATGCAAATCTATTTATAAATAAATATTAGTTTAATGATAGATTGATTAAAAATAATAAAAGAACAAATCTATTTCCCTAGCAATTTACAATATTATTATATTTATTTTAGGGTTTACAAATGGTAAATTAAAAAGGGGCATAAAGTGTGACTGTAAAATCGACCGGTTGTGGGTTCGATTCCCGCTCGAGGAAATGAGATATTTATTTACATGTATATTTTCATTTATCCGCTCTGGTGTCAAGGTAAAGCTAGGCGTTGAGTTCCGCCACTCAACGCGCAATGCCTCCGGAACTCAGCGAAAAGTGGGAAACCGAGTGTCTTAACACTAGGTTCCCTCTGCCTTACTTCAAAAATATGAATACCCCAACTCAAGTGCGATTCGATCTTAAAATAAATATAATAAAATATAACTATTTGCATCATTTAATACAAAATTTCATCACATATCGGCCATATCAATGAAGACACGAAATGACAAATATTTCTAAGTAAAACGCTTCAGAAATACTTTCCATAGTAAGGCTGTATCGAAGTATGCCGAAGCAATTTCCTAAAATACCTCCGCAATCGCTTCAACGGAAACAGCCTGTATATTACAGTGGATGTATCTCGTATATTACCTACTGTAGATAGAAACTATATATAAATAATAGGGTATAACGCAGTGGGGGCAGGAACGACAGTTGCGAGTTCAGTTTTTTTGTTGTTCATTTTTTTGAGAACGCAGTTAGGCGGATGGTGAAGAGCGGAGTGTCTTATCTATTTTCTCGCAGTTTACTCTGCTGTGAGAGAAAAAGCATGAAGCTGTTTTCAAGAACCGAGTTACTTATTACTGACTTCACGTCACCCATATGTCACTATACAAATTACTAATGCAAGTATAATGATTTTAAATAATGGTCAATTTAAAGCGACATGTTACGAGTTCGATTTCTACTCGATGGAATAATATTAAAAATAATATTTTCATATTCCCCGGATTGGTAACAAGGCAAAGTACGACATTAAGTTCCGCCAGAATTCGCCGGAAAATGAGGAACGGAAAAAAATCTAAATGCGAACGGAGTGTCTTAACACTAGGTCCCCAGGTTCCTTCTACCTGTCCTACTGTGTGCAGCATAAAGTCATACAGTATGAAGTTAAAAAAATAACATTACTTATAAAATCCTACAATATCCTATAAATCTACTACCTCTAATAGCTTTTAAATTGTAAATCGTATAAAGAGTACATCCATAGTAACACAGTAATATATGTAGGCTAATCCTTTGGTAATACACAAGAATGTTTTAATGTAGTGATAAGGATTCATGTGATTCGAGGTTCAATTTTGTTTACCTTTCTCCTATAGAAAGTACTTTGTTTTAAGGCTTATTTTAGCTTTCTTTTAATCTTTTGAAAGAATCACCAAGACATTGCGGGTAGAATGGAGGAACTAGATGCCCTTGCATTTCTAACAAGGAAATAAAAATAAATTCACTATGAGCTACGACGGCCTCAAGTGCAAACTTATCGATCTTGTTAAAGTGAATACTATAATACTAACATAAAATGTAAGCTTTAATAAAAGATACATTTTCCTCTCTGACCCAGTGACCTGACGTGTGAGAGATAATTACGTTATATGAAGAGAAATGTATTGAACCAAATAGGCTTAGTAGAAATTTTGTAATAAACTTAAAACGTAAACGGATTTAAAGCACAGACGAATCTACGTAATTCAGCATAAAGGCTCAAGCACTAAAAGGGAGATCTTAAAGAGATTTGTCGAAATTTCAACTTTTTTTTTTATATTTGTTGTGGGGAATCATTTCCCCGATTGGGTGTCCAACCCATATTCTCGATCAATTTCATGATCCCACGATGGCCTTTAATTTCTAATTATAAGTAAGCACTTACCCAGCCGGATAGGCGACAACTTCGGTGTTAGGATCGCAGTCGAGCGCCGCATTGCTGCTGACCGTCAGCCCGTACACAGTTTCCAATTTGATCTGTGGACAAATGAATTAAATATTATTTTATTCATTTTCGCATTTTGTATTAGGGAAACATTATAATCTAAACAGGTTCCCATGTTCGGCAAACAGCGTGAAGCTACAATAAAAAGGAAAAAGATATATATTATTTTCAAATAATTATCATTTGTTATGATTACTCTTCTTCAGGAGAAGATATTGAAGAAGAAGAATCTTCTACATGGCTATCTACTTGACTTATTGGTTCTCGATGTCCTGCAACACAATATCCAGCCATCGATATAAAACGGAATATTTACCTTATAGGTAAGTTAGGAAGAGTAGAAGAGCACTAAATCCCGTATCTATAAATTGCTCTCAAGTCTGAGATCGATCTAGAGATGCCGTTTTCATTAATAGGTAATATAAATTTTATGAATGAAAACGGCATCTCAAAATCGATGTCACTCTCACTTATATTACCGGTTTAAGCGGTTATAAATACGGGCCTAAAATGGGACTTTTCATGGATGGAAAAAAAAATTACATATTAAAATTGCAGACAACGACTAGTCTCTTAAATAAATATCCAATAATAAATTAAAAATTGAAATTTGTAATTTGGAGTCCAGTAGTTCGTCTGAGCGTAGTTTGTCTGTCGCTCAGTAATGGAAGATTTTTTATATACATAACGGTTTCTATAAAATATATATCTATACTTATAATAAAATTGTAACTGATTGATATCTGCACATGAAAGTCAACGATCAATTTATTAATATATAATAAAACTCAAAAAAAAATGTCTCTTCTGAAGCGGCTTAACCTCTTGAAATGCAGTTTTCACTATTATATTTTGGCAAACTCCCCTTACCATGTAGTAGTAGTGTTTGTGTTTAAATCGATTCATAAATTTAGTATATCGATTTTAAGTTCATTTAACAAAGCGGGTGAAACCGCGAGCGGGTCGCTACTATATATAAAGTGTACAATAGGCTTATTAATAAACCTATCCTATGTTATATTATACTACTATCAAAACTAATAGATAACGTCTGTTTTTCGAGTGAAAACCATAAAATTAGAGTAAACAGTTTAAATAGGGGCAAATAGTTTTCAAGGTTGTTACATACAAACATGTGATAAGCCTTGGCGGTAAGGGCATAGTCATGTTTAGTAAAATACACCAAAAAATTAAGTATTAAAAGGTAGTAGCGTTGAATTGAGATTCAAATCCCGGTTGGGTAATATATTTTTTTAGCTTCACATACATTCGGCTAAAAGTAGAAAACACAAATGGGAACAGAATTTATACTCAGTTACCAGGTTCCCTGCTTAATTGTTATGTGCGGGATACGGCGTGAAGTTAAAAAAAAAATTTCCACTGCGCACTGGTTTGACAAAATCGCCCGAGCGGATATCGAACCCACAACCATCGCTTACACAATCAATTACACTATGACACTAAGATAATACGAGTAAAACATTTAACACATCATAAAATCTCCATAAAAATGTACAATCGAAAAGAATTCGTATTAAACTTAATGGGTGGGGAGGGGGGAACGTTACATAATTATGTAAATGTATATGTGAAGGTCTCGTTATGAAATGCTAGAAGCGTGTCAAGATAAGTGAACCCACGCTTTGGAAGCTATTTTATTTTTTGAGCTTTCTCTTTCTATAGCCGTATTTTAATGTGGACTGAGGACGGAGCTCATAAATAACACATAAAAAATATTTAATATCTGTGCCTACATATAAATAAAAATGAAGTGTCTGTCTGTTATTTTAAAATAAAGGTATTTTAAACCGACTTAAAAGACTAAAGGAGAAGGAGACAGTTGAATTGATAGCAACAAAAAATACAGTTGAATATTTTTAAACATTTTTAAAGTATTATTCCACACTTAGGTAAGAAAAATATATTTATTTAGATAACCTATAAAAATTTGAACGTAGCGGGAATCGAACCCGCGCCTTCTGGAAACCGACCAGGCGCTCTGACTACTAAGCCGCATACAATCAACTTATCCAATTAGATGTGAAAGAACTAAAAAAAATCAATTAGATACTACAGTTTTTGGGAGCAAAATCAAATAAAATCCCAAAAGATTTCAATTGCTATTTATTAAATTAAGTACAGTATAGATAACCATACTAAAATAATCAATACTTTTTCCCTAACTATACTTAAATATTATTTAAGTATAGTATATTCGTTTGATTATTATATTTTCTTTTAATAATATTCACGTTTATCATATAGCAACTTCATACAACAGGTTACGCAGAAGGAATCTAGGGTTAAAACACGAAATCACTCGAGTTGAGATTGTACCTGCAACCATCGCATTATTGGCACGTCTATTGTTTTTATTTTAACACATTTATGAGATAATCGGAAGTATCTACACCTAAATACATTACTCGATTCTCATTATTTTTTGTAACAACTCGAAAATGTTAAAGCGAAATCCAAGACTACGTATTACACATTTACATATTACAATATGTACATAAACATATTAAAAATATGGAAAGGTTACATTTGAAAATACCTTTTCTCACATACATTACCTATATTTTTATAGGTAATACTTCTGGCAAAAGAACCTACAACCTCTGTCTCAATGAACAGTGACACTCATGAAATCATATCCAATCATCTCTAAAAGATACGTACGTACAGACATACAATAAAACATATTTCAATATATATTCTCAACATCATTTGCTCAGTGAAAGTTGCATGTCGCTGATACAGAATGTGTCAGATACAGACTACAGGTGTATTTATTACCTAAATAATTAGAAAACTATTTATTTTAGATCATACGATGTCTGCGCGATCATTAGAATATTCAGCTTCACTAAATATGAATAGAACTAATACCGAATAAATAAATAAATATTCAAACATCAGAGAAGTAGCACTTTTTAAGAAAACCTAATAATTTTATTGATAGCATTTTTTAACACTATTTTTCTTTCCTAAAAGTGGAATAACACTTAAAAAATATCTCTATTTTCTAACTAAAACCTGTTGTTTTTTTTTTATTTTACACTTCGTCCCAAATACATAGGGGTAGCCAGAGAGAATCTAGTGTCAAGACAGTCTCAATCTTTCGATTTCATGACATTATTGCGTGGGAATTATAGTGTATACATAAAAAAATCGAACTCACTTCCATTACAAGAAAACCATCTCGACACATACTCTACATATAAAACAATTTCACTTTATATAGAAAAACAATCAACACTCAACACTTAATAAGACACTCAATCCTTGACAAGGCAAAGGCAAGGACGCGCATCCTTGCAAGGACTTCTCAGTAAGGACGTCCACTTTTATATTCGCTTTGGTACCGGTTTGACTGGATTCAAGTACGCATTAAGTTAACGCCAGTTATGTGTTTATATATATGCGGCGGTTGTGGGTTCGATATCCATTCGGGTAAATGATCTATTGCAAATTCTGTAGCCCTGGTGATTAGACAAAGAGCAGCGTTGAATTCCGCCATTCAACACGCAACGCCTTGGAAAATTGGACGGTGTGTGCGTAGAGAATGGGACGGTGTGTAATAATAGGGTAAAATATACCACGATATATTCTCTATAAAGGTACTACATAAGGACAAATTATATACCATACACGAAAATAGCGTAAAAAAGACTAAGTACTAAAATTTCCATTTAAAGTAGTGATTTAAGAGTCGTAAGTTGGCATCATCTATTACGTAGTTAGTGGCCAGCAACAACGATTTCGTGAACTATTAAAAAGTAGAATCCCGTTTTTTCTCCCATTTTTCTAGAATTTTTGAGAAACCGCTTACTTACTTATGCGTTATCTCGTTTACTGTCACAGGCTTGTGCTCCCGCGTCTCGACTGGCCTTATAATAAATACATAGATATGATGCAAAAAAATATAATACAACTTAATGATCTTATAGAGATATATAAATAAAATAATAGAAGACCGACGTTCAAGATTGACGCAAAAACTACTTGATAGATTATAATCAAACTTATTCATTCCACTCGCCAGCGGTCATACAATATATAAGTACCTGTTTGTAATAAAAACATATCAATTTATCCATTTAATAATACTAAGTATTATTATATGTTTTGAGTTTGGGGTAGCCCCAGTGGCGTGTAAAAAGAGAGATTATTAAATTGTATGTAAGTTGTTTTTTCAGTAATAGACAGGGTGATTTGAGAAAAAGGTTTACATACATATATTATATAATTAATAAATTATAATTTATTAAAGTTGAGAATAACAATTTTTTTTGATGTGATGTACTAAAAAACAACGGAAATAATCATCCAAACCACTTGAATACACTAGCAATAAAGAAATCTTGTATTTTCCATAATATCTCAATAAAAAAATACAAGATATATTTAAAGCATTTCTCTTGGCAATTTTCCTTCCACATTCTGTTCCCAATTATAGACCAAGGTCGCTCGCTATTGTGCCTTGTAATCGATTAGGAACAACTTAATCGAATGATCGGCTTAACATTCGAATAACTGTTAAGGCTTCGATACCGAAGCGAATTTATAATAGCATTTCACTATTCAAGAAGCACCTAGAATAGAAAATATCTTCAACAACGTTGCATACATTGTATATATATAAAAAAAATATTAAAAATAAGAAATAAAAAATATATAAAATTGACATATTTCATACAACGCGCAAATTTTTCAAGAAAAGAACAGATAATCGTTCTATTAATTAAATAACTTCCTTACAAGCTTTCGGACAAATTTTGCGTAAGTGAAAGATATCATGAGATATTTGAACAATAAACATTCTCTACTACAACTACAACTAATATTCGATTAAGCATATTCAATTCATTTTTATTTCTCCGGTAAAAGATGCCGAAGCTCGGCGTTGAGCTCCGCCACGTAGGCCACGGTCAATACGCGATATCTCGAAAATTCGGCGAGAAGTGGCAAAAAGTATCTTAGCACTAAGTTCCCTCTGCCTACTTTGCTATACGGGAAAAAAAGTATAAAGGTGCCAATCATTTAAACCGAGAATGGAGCCTAAATATTTTCTATGGCATTTCCACATAGACTATAAAAATAAAATCAAAGTAAAGTTTATTTTAGCACCTTAACAAAATACCTGAGCGTATTCAAATGAGACCTTCGATCACACCATGTTTCTTAGTATGCGGTTACTTATTATTCAATCGATGAAACAATAGGTATTCCATGGAGATAATCGTGTATACGTCACACACAAACTTGCATACATTATGTGTGTGCGAATATTTTATAATATTTCTTTTCAATTTTTCCATTTCGAATCAGTCACTTCCTAACATTAGGGAGTTCAATCAAACAAACTCTTCATAAAATTTTATAATATGATTATGAAGTATGTATAGATTTGTAGATTCACGGTTTCCCCAGTGACAGCGTGTTGTTTGGAAGAACTAAAGGTACGGGTAATTTAACTATATTTTGAGATATTTTCCAGGGGGTATTAGCGGTAAAGATCCTTCTTCTATTTCAGGCTCTAGTTTATTTAGTAACAAATCTGGGTTGGACACCAGATCTGGGATTCAGAGGTGGGCACGGATCACCCGATCCCCCCATTTCTATGTCCATAACCCTACGCTTCATTTTGGTAAAGTGGAACAGGGAAATAAAAAAATATTTCTCTTACGAGCGCTAATCGATCCTGTTACCATCACATGTACATTGAGACACGTTACCACTGCGCAAAGGTGAATTACATAATCTAAAAATAGTTTAAGCTTATATTTTTTAGAAGTCTAGCTTAAGTAAAGGGAAAAAAACGAAAGTAATGTTATATAAATTTATAACTAACTAAAAACCAGTACATGACTCTGTAGTAAATGATTTGGCATAAACAAATGGAAACGCTATTTCATTTATGTTATTAGGCAAAGCCCCTGAAGTTAAGGCGAAGGTAGTATGTACTATTCTCATGCTAAATATTTTGAAGTAGTAGGTATATAATATTTAATATAATATCTTTAGTATATTTAATTAATATAATTTTATTAAATATCGAGGCCGCCGTGGCCCAGGGGCACAAGGGTGTGACTGTAATGCGACGGTTGTGGGTTGGATCCCCACTCGAAGAAATGAAATATTTATTTAAATTTATATTTCCATTTCTTCGCTCTGGTTTCGAGGCAAAGAGCGGCGTTGAGTTCCGCCCCTCAACACGCAATGACTCCCAAATTCGGCGAAAAGTGGGGACGGAGTGTCTTAGCACTAGGTTCCCTCTGCCTACCCTGCTGTGTGCGAGATACAGCGTGAAGCTGATTTAATTTAATTTTAGTATATTTAAGAATGTACGTAATCATATATCATCTTATATTGAATAAGCAAAAATTATATATAGTTTTACTTTACATAACAAATACAATCTAAATATTATTGCAACTATTGGAACACCTGCGATTTTAGTCCGTTTAAACTTATCGTTATATTATAGCCAAATTATATATCAATTTTACATAAATTCTAATTTATGTATTATTCTGATATACAAAGCTATATTACTGGGAAAACTTTCATCTAAATTTGTTAAACAGTTTCCCCTGAAAGTGAAACAAAACATCCATTCATACGTCGCTTAATACGCAATCTCTCGCACATTGGAATCGAACCAGTTACCTAATATTCACCAACAAAATTCCATAAATATCTATCGCATTGCATTAAGGAATGTCGTTCGGTGGGCGGCAGTGGGTGTTTGTCATCGCTGACCGCAACCTGTTGTGTACGGATTGTAGTTAAATAATAGAGTTTAAAGTTAAGTAAGTTGGTTTTAGATTAGGTCACCTATCAAAAAAAAAATTAAAATCGTTTCACCAGTTTGCGAGCTATAATGCCAAAGACAGACAGCCATACATATATACACATACAGACACATTCAACTTCTAACATTCCTCTTCCTACTATATAATAGTAGAAGAACGTGCGCAGGTGGTTTGGGCACGTCGATAGAATGAGCGATGAAAGAATTGCAAAAAAGATTTATTAAGCAAGAGTGACTTGTAAGAGAGGTAGGGAGAGATCTCGGTTGACTTTACAAAACACAGTACCGATATATATACCGATATGATACTGGAGGAAGGTCTCGTAAAAAGTATAAGGACTGCCGGAAAGCATTAAGTTTGAATTTATTTAATAGATTTTTTTATTTTATATAAAAAAAAAAAAATTAGCTTCACGCTGTATCCCGCACACAGCAGGGTAGGCAGAGGGAACCTAGTGTTAAGACACTCCGTTCCCCACTTTCTGCCGAATTTTGGAGGCATTGCGTGTTGAGTGGCAGAACTCAACGCCGCGCTTAACCTCGACACCAGAGCGAAGAAATGGAAATATAAATTTAAGTAAATATTTCATCTCCTCGAGTGGGGATCGAACCCACAACCAGTCGGTTTTGCAG
>JAATLQ010038588.1:0-35381 GCA_013421005.1 Heliconius erato x Heliconius himera | reverse complement strand
ATTATTTTATATACTTTTTTTTATTGCATTATTGCTTCACCCACGTGGAAAAATGGCGTTATATCCAATTGTGATTTGTGTAAATAACATTGACACATTGTAAGTGTTCTAAGTACCTACCTAGTAGGTGATTCAGGCCGCAGATACATTGAAACAGTTTTAAGCGTATTTATTCTGAAGTACAGAAGCGTAAGGTTAAATAACGTATGTAATTTTAAAGGCAATAAATTTTTTTCAAATAATTTTATTTAAAATTAATAGCAATAAAAAAATCAAAGACAAAACTAAGACATAATTACTTATATACCCTTTTTTTACAGCAGGGCAGACAGGGGGACCCTGGGAAACTATTGTTAAGACACTCCGTTTCAATTATTAAAACACTTCCTTTCCCGAATCCAGATAGTCATAGGCGTGTTGAGTGGCTGAACACTTCGCCGCGATTTAACCTGTTACCAGATGAAAGAAATGAAAATGTTAAATATTTTATTTCCTCAAGTTACAATCGAACCCACAACGTTTACAGTCCCACGCTTGTGCTCCTGCGCCACGACTGCCTTTAAATACTTTATTTACATTATAACTATATTTTAATTATTTATTTAATTTCTATTATAATCAGATACAAATGACAAAAAATAATTATTAAATATACATAGCTACAATAAAATCAACATCCAAGTCCCAAGCCAACACTAATTGCCTACGCGATGTCTGTCCATCCTTGACACACTCACTTATCTCCGAAACCATTGAATATTCATTACACTTAGCGAGCAACCTACTTTCGTAATAAATATAACGCTCACACTTGACCGAATTTTGTGTCTGGGGTAAAATAACTTTGTTTATTCATTTTTTGCCCGAAAATCGTATTCTGAGAGCACAATGGCGAATAAAATAGTATTTCCTGATTGTTATTCTTAATGAAACAGTATCTTTTATTTTTTTATCTCGATATATGTATTGTATTCTACCTATATTTAATGTATATGCCTGGATTTTGAGACGTAAAAATAAAAAACAATAATTTTGGAAAAGAACTGATGATACTACTATTTGTAACTGTTAAATTGATATTTACTAAGCACAACGAACAACTGCAAGGAAATTCCCATCGAAATTGGTCCATCCGTTTGAGAGATACGCCAGCCACAGACAAACATACACACACAGACAGTGACGTCAAACTTATAATACTTCCATTTTTGCATCAGTGGTTAAAAATGGAAAATCTCGTGTTTTCCCGTACTCCCGTATTTAATGAACCTCTGTGGTTGTGCGTTGTATGTATTATGTAGAGATATACATACACAAAGATTACAGATTACAAAATCAAAGTAACATGTAGGTTTTCTCACACTAATCTACATTAAAATAATATCTATATAGATAGATAGTAATAGATAATTATCTTTTTTCCATTATCTTTTCATCACATTATACTTAATAACGTAATAACATTGAATTATGCGTTTATTTCAAGTCACTTCTTATGATTATCTAAAATTTTCAATGAAAATTGCAACTCATGGTTACCTAATATGTTATTAGAGTGAATCCGTAAACGTAGTGGCGCAGTGATAATGTGGACAGCTTTAAAATATAATTTTGTTGCCCTAGGTTCAAGTTTGGCAGCTATTTAAAAAAAAGGCATATATTTTTTTATTTAAATAAAATAAAAATGTGATTATTATCATTTAACAAATAAAAAATAGATCGTACATGTTGAGTGGAGGAATAGAGCAGAGAAATAATAATAATATAAATTCCCGAACAGGAATAGAACCCACCACCAAAACATTTACAATCAAATACTCAAATCCCCCTGTGTCACGAAAGCCTCATATTTTAATAACTGCCTACAAATTAAATTTAAAAAAAATAAAATAAATTAGCTTCACGCTGTATCCCGCACACGGCAGAGTAGGCAGAGGGAACCTAGTGTTAAGACACTCCGTTCCCCACTTTCTGCCGGATTCTGGAGGCATTGCGTGTTAAGTGGCAGAACTCAACGCCGCGCTTAACCTCGACACCAGAGCGAAGAAATGGAAATATAAATTTAAGTAAATATTTCATCTCCTCGAGTGGGGATCGAACCCACAACCAGTCGGTTTTGCAGTCACACCTCGTGCCGCTGCGCCACGACCGGCCTCAGAAAAACATTTCTTCTCTACCTACCTTGCCAAATATGGGATAGAGTTTAAAGCAAAAAAAAAGACATCATTTAATTATAATAGTAATTAATTATTTCCAACATAATAATTCAAATCACAATATAAAGTTACAAGTTTTTGCTTTATACAATTATCTAGTAGCCACTGACTTCTGCAGTGCGTCAAGGACTTGCTTGTGAATTAATAAATTATTATAGACACAGCTAATAGAAAAATGACATAACTTAAGAATTTATATTTTAGAAAAATATTGACAAATTATTAATATTAATGTATACATTCATCTTAATATTTTTTTTTCTTTCATGTCACAAAAAAAATCTTCTTTAATTTAACATTTTGTAAATACATATTATAATGTATTAAAAAATCAAGCCTAACAGGCGTATTACAATCTCCAAAATTGTAACTGAAACTACCGGATTTTCAAAATAAACTATTCGTAATTCGGTAATCAAAGCACATATAAAAAAGAACAAGTCAGACCCTGTTGCAATGAGCCACGATGACCTCTAAAATATTATGATTCTTTTTCATTTAGTTTTTCCCTCTACGCCACAATAAATTTCATCCACGCCGATTGTTCTGGCGACCTTATTTTTATATAATCTTTACATTTTTATCAAAAAAATATTCATTTTTATTACATGAAAGTAACTAATTTTATTTAGATAAACAGACGCTTTGAGCGTCTAAAGAAAAACATAAAAATACTATAATAGCATGTTTTTACTTATAATTTGAGATATAATTTAACGCATTAACTAAAATAGCTTAACGTATATGGCAGAGTAGCAAGAGTAAACCTAGCGTTGGGTGGAGTACCCAATTTTCAAGAAATCGTGTGTTGAGCACCGAAACTCAACACCGCATTTAGGCAAAATAATAAAAATGCAAGATATGTCAGTTTTCCAATAAAGCTTTAACATATGTATGCACGTGCAGATAAATTTGTTTCTTACAATGTACCTATATTAACGTTAAGTTTTCTTCCTTATTTTTTATCCGACTATGCCGAGGAGGGAAAGGGTTATGTCTTCTAAATCTTATGTACATAAAAAATGCAGAGGTAACTAACTTCGTGTTAAGACACTCCGTTCCTCACGCACGATTTTCGAGACATTATGTGTTAAGTGGCGAAACCAACGCCGCGCTTTGTTGTTAACGAATCTAGAAAAAATTAAAACAAGTTATTTCCCTGAGCGAGAATCGATCCCACAACCATCGCATTTACAATCAGGACCTTGTGTCGCTACGCCACGACGGCCCTATAATAATAGATTACTGTTGTTAATTCACGCAGTAATGATCTACGTCTGCATCTTCATCTTATTTTCGAGAAGCAACACAATATAACGTCATTAAACACTTAATACTTTACAAAGAACAGAGACAAAAGTCAAACCAATTTGTCACAATGAGGTCATGTATATCAGGGCCGACAAAATTATTATTATTTGAGACCATCCGTGAGAGGCACAGCGTGACTGTAAGCGGTACGGTTGTGGGTTCGATTCCCAATCGGAAGTCTAAATTATTTTTAATTTCCTAGCTCTCGTAACAAAAACTAAGCTCGCTGTTAAAGTTGCGCCATTCTATACACATTCTATCAAAAAGATTGAACCACTCCGCTATATGCGGAATACAAAATGAAGCTAAAAAATATTAAAGTATAAAAATATTTAACTATTTATTTATTCCCATACGAATAAAAAAAAAACAAATTCGTTTTTTTTAATTACTTTTATGTATGTATTAAAAAAAAAGAAATAGTTCTTTGTTTGTATGAATGCAGAAAAAAGCATAGTAACATTATTTTACCTATTAAGTCGCATTTAATATTTTTATTTTCCTTCTGATTGATAAAACGCGGCGTTGAATTCCGCTTCTCAATACGCAATGTCACGCGAAATGAGCAGAAAATTAAAAATGGACCTATAATATATTACTGGAGTTTTTTTTATCGGTTTCACGCTGTATTCCGCACACAGCAGGGTAGGCAGAGAGAACCTAGTGTTAAGACACACCGTTCCACACTTTCCGCCGTATTCTGGAAGCATTGCATTTTGAGCGGCGGAACTCAACACCGCGCTTTGCCTCGACACCAGAGCGAAGAATAAAAAATATAAATTTAAATAAATATTTCATTTTCTCTAGTGGGGATCGAACCCACAACCAGTCGATTTTACAGTCACACTTTGTGCCGCTGCGCTACGACTGGCCTCACCGAACCTTAATACAATATATTCATATATAGTATACAGATATAATTCCCAACTGATGCAACAAACAATGTTTTACACAAACAACCCTATTAACATATAAAACGACAAATTGATATACATCCATTCATACATACATATGAATTCTCACAAATTGTCGAGTGTGGGTGTATCGTTGATTCAAAGTAAATAACTTCATCATTTTTATTGAGAAATCTGTCTTTTCCGTTTCTACTATGCATACATATAAAGACGCGTGGTGGGCGTGATTTTCATATTGTTTAAATCGGACTAAATTAACAAACCATCACATACAATAACAAAAAAAAACCCGTCAAGGTCGAGACGAACTTGCCCATCGAGGGTCCCGTACTAATTTTATAATTTTACAACTGTAGGTCAACGGGAAGTACGCTTTATAAAAGTAGACAAACTTAAGTTTGCGGAAGGACGGACAGACCGACAGACACACAATAAACATCAAAGTGATCCTATATGACCTGATAAGAAAAAAAAAGATTTATTTTCCTAATCAGGTCATCTAGGATCAATACATCTCTGTTTACATAAACAGAATCTTGGCAGCTTTCCGCTTAGATTGTGTAATGAGGTGGTGTAACTCCACACCCCACTTTACAAGAGCAGGGCAAAACTTATTCAACCCGTCGAGTGGGGATCGAACCCACGACCTTGTAAGCGATCCACTGTGACGAGTAAACATATAAAGTTACTAAATAGCTTTCAAATTAAGAAATATAAGTAAAAATAATAGATATATCAAATAGTGCCCCATTGTACCTGTAGTCAGAGTTACTTCAGGCACTTAGAGTGTGTACTGCATGACTTCTATTTGACCACGACGCTGATTCCACGAGATAGAACTGGTAAGTAATATACGTATAGACAAAAGAAACTATACTTAATATCATAAAGTGAAAACATACAAGTTAATAGCTTTACAGTTTAAAAGAACTATTAAATATATTGGTTTACGAGATTATCGTTTCTCCGATGAGAGTATAATCTACTTAGACGTTACTTTAAGTAAGGCTTAAAGTTTCATATATTATGAGAAATAATTAACACAACACATATGTGTTGCATTCCAGAGTTACACCAAAAGTAGGAAACCGAAGTGTCTTAATGGAAACAATAATAGGCACGAAGATGTGACTGTAACGCGGCGGCTGTGGATTTGATCCCGCACTCGGGGGAAAAAAATATTATTTATTAATATTTTCTTTGATCTGGAATTAGGGCAAAAAGCCCGGCGTTGAGTGCCGCCACACAACACGCAATGCTTCGAAAAATTCGGCGGACAGTGAGGAACGGAGTGCGTTAACACTAGGTTCCCTCTGCCTACCCTGCTGTATATACAGCGGGATACAGCGTGGTGCTGCGTGTGTGCGTGGTGATTATTATTTTTACCGTATGCAACATGGTTGTAGGTCCTATTCCACTCAGTCCAAACTTAATACATATGTAAAATCTTCAATTTCTTGAACTAATTCGACAAAGTAAGACGTTCGACGTCAATTAAAACGCAATATTAGATAAACAAAAGTAAAGAACAGACCTATCACTAACTAGGATACAATATAATATCCCAGAAACTTTTTTAATGGAAAAAAACGCTAAAAAAGAACCATAATTTTCCATAATAAAACTAAAAAATGATCACGTCCGTCCGTCGACACTTATATTTATTACATAAATCGCATAGCATTCCATCGCGTCGTAACAAAGTTTATTCACCTAGCTGCAAAGTGGAAGGCTAGGGCAACCGCGCAGAACGAGAGTTAAGCTACAATAGTGGTGGCTAGATTTGGATGGGTGACCGTTCCTCTCGTTCGTCTCGAGTGCTTGAAAAGTTTACGTGAACTTATAAAAAAAGCTTACAATTTTTTTTTTGGGTTCACGCTGTATGTCACATATAGCAAAGTTACGACAGAGGTGACCCTTATGGTGAGCCTTAAGACACTCCACCGCCGCTCAATTTATGAGCCAATGCGTGTAGAGTGGCGCAACTGAACGCCGCACTTTGTCTTATTAACGAAGGGAGAAAATTAATATCCTAATAGAAAACGAACCGCAACCGTCACATTAACAGTCAGACGCTGTGCCGCTGTGTCACTACGACCACAAGTTTAGAATAACAATGTAATTTTATAAGAATTATTTTAGTATACATTTTCAATGTATTTTCTTAAATAAAATAAGTTAATAAAAAAAAGTAGATTCAAAAATATATATAATTTTAAGACCATAAAAAAAGGCGCAAACAGTCATCTTGCATAATGAAATATTTCTTAAAAATGCAACCCTTCCATCGTTATTTTTTCGGCCAATTGAAGTGGACTCCACTTTAAGCCACCTGCTTTCCGTAATCATCATAATCAGCGCTCCTAACGATACCAAGAAATCGGATATTTTAAAAAAAAACAAAACTTAATCTCAAATGGAAATCGAACCGATACTTATCACGCACTGTTACCTACTTTACAATTAACCTAAGCCACAATCTGTTAAAAAAACTAACATAAATCAACTAAAATACCCTGCACATACAAACAAGTATGTCAGTAAGTACGTGCTTAATCGCTGCTTGCGCAAGTTATAGTTTACAATTGTATACGCCATAACACATTACGAGCGACACTGTAGCAGCGTAGTTTGGACGCGCGGTGGTCATAGATTCGAATTACACTAAGGGAAAGGCCATAGTGATGCAAAGAGGTTAGTATATTGTACACGTGATGGTTGTTGGTTCAATTCGGAATTAATGTTTTTTTATTTTTTAGCTCTAAGATGTAATATCTTTTTTAAGACTCGGGCGGAGAGCAGAGTGCTTCAACACAACTTTACATCTACCTACCCTGTTAAGCTTTATGCGGGATAAAACTAAAAAAAAGTATATTTAAAAGTAGTAAGATAAAATACTGTGCTTGGTCCGACCCTGAAATAGCATCTTTATTTCAGAGAAAAGAAGAGAGAGAGAGAAGAAGGAGTACATTATTTAAATTGACTCGGATAACCTCGATTAGTATAGTATATGTATCAAATAAAATAAAAACTAAATACAAATATTATAAATTGAAATGTTCTACAAAGTATATGTTCATTTTATTGACGTTACAATGTTCCTAAAGAACTATACCACTAGTATTTACTGAATTACTCACTGTACAACAAATATCTTACATTTTATTTTATAACTTCACGCTGTATCCCGCACATAGCACGGCAGATGAAACCCAGTGTTCATTTGAAATACTCCGCTGCCCACTCTCCACCCAATTTTTGAGACATCGCGTTTTGAATGGTAGAACCTAATCTAGCGGTTTTGCCTTGACCTTAACCCGAACTTGAATCGAACTCACAACTGTCGTGTTTACAGTCAGAAGCTGCGTCGTTGTGCCGCGACGTCCCCTTACATTGTATAGTAAAAAAGTTGTATTTTTTGTAATGTAATTATTTTTACAAAACAGAAATACTTTTTGCTATTTCTTTTTTTTGCTTCACGCATTTTTAAGCTTCATTGATTTCGAAAATGAAGTTAAAAAACAATATACATTTTCCACCACTCCTTTCTATATACACTATAAAATAATGAAAAGATGTAAAGAAAAACAATTAATTTTATAGTGTATTTAAAGACGATATAGGTGCATTCATAAAAGAAAGGTCGAAAATCATCACTTAAAAGTTCTAAAAACAAAAAGCTTACCTCATACGCCGGTGTATGTAGACTGTCCTTAATAACGGGCACACTGTTCCTCGGCCCAATGAACGCCATTTTAACATTTTACATATAGTGTTGTATCACTAGCTCTAGTTGTGTGTCACTATTTTATCACTACACTACACTGACACTACACTATTAAACTAGAGTAATGTAAGGTAACGACGTTTTCCCATGTGTATTTTTGAATGGATTTAGAACTGGAAATTCAAATTGTTATAAATTATGGTGATGCATTTTTAATGGTGTTATAAATATGAGAATTTGTATTACGTTAAAACGACTAATCTATTAAAGATAAAATCGAGTAACCATCGCGTTTCCAGTCGCCTTCGGCTTCGCAAAATAAAAACAAAAAAAACATATGCAAAAAAAAACACCTCCCTCAAAAATAAAAAATAACGTTAACTGAATCTAACAGTGGTACCATCCTAGCAACCATTCACCACGGTGCCCGAGTGTCGGCCCGGGCGTCGCGTGCGACCCACTGACGAAATATCGGCCGACAGATGATACGTTAGTGAACGGTAACGTCTCAATGAAATCATTTTCACGCTCATTCATTCAATTTTTTAACTGTATTATTCGAATGATATTTTTTTTTTGCGATTGCGAGAAAAATGTAGAGGGAACCTAGTAGTATGTCACTACGTTCCACGCTTGCCACTAATTTTAAAGAGAAACTAAACACCGCATTATTATCAGACCGATCAACATATAAACCACATTTTTTTAATGTATTTTTATCATCACACAACAACACTGGGGCCAGTCGAAGCGCAGAGGCTCAAGCGTGCGACTGTAAGCGCGTCAAATTGTGAGTTCGATTCCCATTTAAGGAAACATTCCTTATATTCATTTATTCTCCGGTAACAAGGCAAAGGACAGCCTAAAGTTTCGCCACTCAACACGCCTCTAGAATTCGGCAGAAAATGTGAAACGGAAGCGTCTTAATGGAAAATAAGTGTCTCGTTCCCAAGTTCCCTCTTCCCGTACATGGCAAGGTGCCTTTTAATATTATTCCAGGGTAAGCAGAACGAATGTTAAGACTCCAATTCCCGCGCGCCGTCACCTATTGTGGAGACATTACGTTTCGAGTGGCGGAAATCTCAACGGCACCCTTTTGTCTACCAGAGCAGTTAAATGAAAAAAATTTAAAAACAAGCATACCCCACAGTGGGTATCAAATGCACAGCCGTCACGTCACGTCACGTCACGTCAGTTTTCGTAATTTTATAAAACCTAACTAAATTCTACATTCCTAGATGTTTACACAAACACACTATTACATATCTACATAATGTAAACAAAATCTTCACTTCCTATCATCTACACTGAGCAAGGACAAAGGAAATTAACACTTTTGACGGACACGCCATAATCAAACGTTCAACTATTATTAGATACTAGTAGACACGTAGATATGACTAGATTAGATAGACCGAAATATATACTGAAATATATATGGGGCATTATACGCAAAGCGCGAAATTAAAAGTCAACATCTCCGATTTTAATTATTTTTTAATATGCCAGACCTCTAAGCTAAATCAATAAAATATAACAAAAATCGGAGAATATTGATTGAAACCAGTCGTGGCAATGGCACAAGCGTGCGACTGTAAACACGACAGGTTGTGGGTTCGATTTCAACTCGACAAAATTAAATATTTAATATTAAAGCTAAAAAAACTGCCACCACTAACTGGTAGGCAGGGCTAACCTAGTGTTACGTCCAGTCTACGAAACATTGCATGTTGGGTGATCGTAGTGTTTGTCTTGCCATTTAAGCAAAAAAATCTTTTCTTGCATCCGCGCAACGCCGGGGGGCAATCATAGATCGAGAAAGCGTTTCAATTAAGCTGGTTTCTCGGGTGAAAGTCGGTAAAGGGTGTCCGTAGTATTACCTTGTATGGCTTGAGTATCGTTATGATAGTTACTAGATTATTATTATTATTATTATTGATTTTAAACGCCTAAAGGGCTTACGTAT
The DNA here is from genome assembly GCA_013421005.1 of Heliconius erato x Heliconius himera. Classification (NCBI taxonomy): domain Eukaryota; kingdom Metazoa; phylum Arthropoda; class Insecta; order Lepidoptera; family Nymphalidae; genus Heliconius; species Heliconius erato x Heliconius himera. Next base: position 25,247 of record JAATLQ010038588.1, on the reverse strand, counting down.
GTATTTACTATCGAGTACTAGACGAGAGTATACGCACTACAATAATGGGTTTTCAAGTGGCGGGCTCTATTTTAATGGACTTTTGTCAATTAAATTTAGGTATTTTTTTTAAAGCTATAGATTTAAAAAATCACCTTCACGTTGTATCCCGCATACTGCATGTTAGGAAGAGGAAACCAACTGTTGATGATTTTAAATAACTACATCTTGGTAAAAATGTAAGAAAATTTTACTACCTTATTTCCCGATCGTGCGTCATAAAAAAGGGTAATATATTTACCAGTCTATGAATGTATGTTTCTATGTGGCATTGTAGAAATAAAACAGTTGGATATATTTTTATGATTCTTACGTTAATCGAATCGAACTTTGCGAGTCATTAAAGATATGAACATTATAAAAAAAATACCATAGAGCCTAACTTTTATTTGTTTTCTTTTTACAAAAATCTAAAAAGGCACGCACATAGCAGAAGCAGATAGGACCTAGTGTTAAGACACTCCGTTCCTCATTATGACACTTAAATTAAATTAAAAAATTAGCTTCACGCTGTATCCCGCACACAGCAGGGTAGGCAGAGGGAACCTAGTGTTAAGACACTCCATTCCCCACTTTCTGCCGAATTCTGGAGGCATTGCGTGTTGAGTGGCAGAACTCAACGCCGCGCTTAACCTCGACACCAGAGCGAAGAAATGGAAATATAAATTTAAGTAAATATTTCATCTCCTCGAGTGGGAATCGAACCCACAACCAGTCGGATTTGCAGTCACACCTCGTGCCGCTGCGCCACGACCGGCCTCTATGACACTTCCTTTACCCATTCTCCGCTACTTCTTGAGGCGTTGCGTATTGAGTGCCGGAACTCGACGGCGGAAAATATCAAATAATTCATTTCCTCGAGTGGGACTGGAACCCACAACCATAACGTTTCCCATTTAACATTACAAAGACCAAACTTGGCGGGCTCAACTCCCTTATACCTACATATAAGCGAAACAAAAACTTTCAGCTCCTTACAATTTCAACGCTTTTAGCTACACTCGAAACCTAAACTACCCACGATTGAACTTTCACGATTCATTTTCAGTATAACAGCTCTTATTTCTATAGAAATAAGGGCGTTTCGATCAAAAATCTGTGAGGTCGCAATATAGGCGCAACAACGATTGTACGGGGTCAAGTGCTTTAAAGGTTTCCAGAGTGTGGGAACTTGTGAGTGGTCAGTGTTGATATCGAATACAGTGCATATAGCAGGGTACGCAGAGGGAACCTAGTGTTAAGACCCACCGTTCTCCGATTTCTATCTGTTTCCGCGCTTTTTCATGTTACCAGAGGGAAGAAATGAAAATAACTAATTTCTTCGAGAGAGAGTCGAACGCACAACCCTTGCGTTTACAGTCACTCGCTGTACCACTGCGCTACGTCCGAGTGCATCTATGTATAGATATTTTTCGTATTTGCGTAACTAGAGTATCTAGTCTATAAAGTGTTTTGTCTACTAGATCGTCGTTATATCCCCCATAGGGAACCGAACCCACAACTATCGCGTCTATAAATACACACAACTGCGCCACGACCGTTCCAACATTATTATATTATATAAAAATATTAATGTAATTCATTTACCATACAAATATATACTATGCCTACTGCAGTTGTATTGCAGTTGGACTGACGTAAGTAATAAATATAAAAAGTGTGGTTGAGATCAAAAACCTTTTCATTTCATTTAGAACTGCTTAGTTCGAAATGGGGCAAGTGCTTTTAGTTTGGGAAAAAAAACTTATTCTTTACAAACACGTGTGGGTTTTAGCTTTGAAAAACTTTAATTTAACCTAAATTAAAGTATACATACGTTAACTATGGACTAAAAACTAAATGTACCTACATTTTTTTCAGCTTTACGCTGAATCCCGCATTTGGCAGGGTAGGCAGAGGGATCCTAGTGTTAAAATACTCCGCTCCTGACTTTTTGCCGAATTTTCGAGACAGTGCATGCTGAGTGGCGGTAGTGAGTCAACGCCGCGTTTTTGTTTTGGTACCAGAGCGAAAAAATGAAAATATCAAGAAACAATAATTTATTCCCCCGAGTGGAGATCGAACCGATAAACCGTCGCGTTACAGTCACACACTTGTGCCCTTGCGCCACGACGGCCTCAGAATAGTAAATGTACATCATACACATATAAATTATACGAGAAAATCTCTTGGCATTTATCAATGTGTAACGTGAACCCAAAGTCAAACCAATGATTGTTCACAAAAATGTTTGTATGTCTGTGCGTTTTTGCACACGAATCTCAGAAACGATTTAACCGATTTAAATGTAGTTTTCACTTTTATTTTGGCAAACTTCCCTTTACATTTAGTGTTTGTTTTGTTTAAATCGGTCCATAAATAAAAAACTCATATAAATATACTAGACTACGTAAATTACATAATCTATTTCCGCCACTTAACACTGTCTCTAAATGGTCGGAAAGTGGAAAATAAATACAAACAACTACATAACACAACAATAATTCACACTAATATATGCCAATAGTCAATCAATCTATCATTCAGTAAGTAAATCGTGCAAGTATGGCATCCGTCACGGTCGACTTGGTCGAGAATCAAACCCACTCTCACAATTACTTAGCGAGATACTATCACGGATTGGAATTTTAAATATCAATAATAGCAGTTGTTTTTACTCTTCAATTTATTAGATTTTTTTATCATTTCGTAGAATATAAGATAGAAATAGTAATTTAAAATGTTCTATCATCAAACAAAACAGCTTCAGGTATCAGAGCGAAGAAATGAACATATTAATAAATATTAATTCATTCCCCCGAGTGGGAATCGAACCCACAACCATTCACACGACACGATGCCTCAATCACTATACTTTATTTATTTAATATATTCAAATACAACAATGCAGAGAACATTTCACTAGTCTATCCATTTTCCTAATTTCCCTCGTCAGACAAATAATCTTAGATCATCCATAACAATTAACATATAACTGTCTCACCAACTATATTAAACTAATGCACAATCATTAAGCAATGTCTAAGTGTTTAACATTAGAATTGTGAGTACGTCACGATCGGAGCCGGTCACGAATTCGATTCCCGCCACGCCTCTGATGAACCATTTTGATTGGAGAATGTATGTGGACATTTAAAACGAGTTGTGTTTATTAGTATTTGTTTCAATCACTAATTCAAAGAGACGAAGAGAGAGAATAGGGTTGTGATCTATTTGTCTCCTTTAATTACGAACGAGGTAACGTTATTGGTATCAACCAATAACGTGATGCAATTATGTATATAGCCTATAGACTTCCGAAATAAACGGACAAGGTACACAAACAAAAAAAGATTCATCATTCGATTTCAATTCGAATCAGTAATCCCAAAGATTATTATGTAAAACCTAATAAACACTTCAACTTAATAAAATTAGTATAGAATTTAAAAAACTTCCAAATCCAAATCTATCTATAACAAAGTGCAGTTTTACAGACACCGAAAAAGTCCACAATCTGTAAACTTGTATACTAATATTATAAATCTAAAGGATTTGTTTGACCGCTCCAATCACAGGAACTGCTGGTCTGAATGGAAAAAAATATTTGTGTTGGATAATCCATTTATAGAAGAAAGCTATATTCCATCAGGTTAATCTCTTCTATCCAACTGTACCTTGAAAGTTACGTCGAGCACTTAGAACATGTCACGTACCAACTGTTAGCTTGTACTTCCTTCCGACCACGGGGATGGAACCATAAGTAAAAGCACGTTTCAAATATCCGGATATAGGTAGTGTCATCTCGAAACGGTGAATGATCTTGGCGCGTGCAGGAAGCTGCATCTCACAATACAACCGTACGGTGTGCAGTGAAGGTGCATGTCAAACAACTTTCCGATTGCTCGATTTCCTTTTGTACGCGGAAATGATACATTCTTCATATAATGTGATATGGGGAAATATATTATAAATAAAAATATAATTTATTGAGGTTTGTCTATTCTCATTTGCTAATAGATATAATAATCTTAATTATTCTACTCTTTCTTGAAATAAAAACTCAGTTGGGTTTCTGCAATAAAAACAGTTTATTTATAATTTTTTTCAAGATACATAAGTAAGGAATAAACTTACCTGCAATAAAAACAGAAAACAACATTAAAAGTTTTTACTCCAGGTGATTTACAAAATTCCTTCAATTATTTTATACACACAATTATTGTAACGAATATTTTTAGGTTACAAAACAACTGACGTTGCAGACCATAGATAGAGAATCCTATATTTACTATGGTTGACGACAATCGATAACTCGAATGAATAATTCAAATTTAAGAAAATAACGCCTCGAGTAAATGAGAATCATTATTTTCCTTATATAGATATAAATTTTCAATTTAATCAAAGCTCAAATTCGAATAAAATAATAAAAAACTGTCAATAAAATGTTCTGAAAATTCTAAAATGTATAAAAATAAATATAGATTCACGCTTGTAACCCCCATACAGCAGGAGAAAACGTCTAGTGCCCCTGCACCACGACTGGCCTCAATAAATAATAATTATTTAATCCCGAAATTAGTTTAGCAATAGAAACTTTTAGCAAAATATGTGTCGATAAGATCATAAACAATTAGTCACACTTAAACTAATTCTACACTAAAAGGAGAATCTTTGCCTATTAAGGGAACTAACGAAGAGTCAGACATACTTTTACCTTTAGACAACTTACAGCATCCATTCGTAAGATTCTTTTAAATAACAAGTAATTTAATCAAAGTGGACACGGTGGTAGTTACGCAGTGTCAATTAAGGTAATTTATCGTAATGAGTAGGTTCAAATACGGGTTTCTCGGTGGTTTATTTGGGCAATGTTTATTGCATTTTAAGTTTAAAAAAAGGATAGTCTAGTTAAAGATGATTCTGTCCTTTGTTATACGTTGGTACTTTTCAAGTCTGAGTCATTTGTTAAGTGAAATGGTGATAAAATTATTTGACGCACAAAAAATTAAAATAGTTTTTTCATATTTTGAATAAAATAAGAATGTTTAAATTGTTTGACTTTGACTTACAACATGGAACATACTCTAGGTGACTTTTTAAAATGAGCGTATAATTTTCATGTATCAGGCATAGACAGATGAGACATTGAGCCGCGGAACTAAACGCTGCATTCTTTCAATAAAAAAATAGATCTAATAAAACCGTAATTTCTCACTAACATATATATAACATGTCTAATAACAACGTTCAACTTTCTTCTGCAATATATTACAGAGTATAGTGCAGACATTAAAAATATTTAAAAAAAACGTATTACATGAGTGCAATCGATCGAAAGTGCTCTCAACGGGAAACTGGTTATATTTAAAATGTAGCCATCTTTAAAAGTATAGCAATTAATAGAAAATAAAAGTGAAATTGATATTAAAGCAAATTATATAATTGAGTATTACTGTACCTACACGTTAATTGATTGAGTCAAGGCTATAATTGTTTAAGACAATTTTTTTACTTTTAATAATCTTTTCTTTTATCTGTACAAATTTTCATAGCACATCATTATTTATACTAACTCCTTCTTGCGGCTTCGCCCGTTGCAGCGTTGTGTTCAAATGTAAATTAACTAATAGTTGTGACACGAGACGCGCTCTAAGTGCGGGAGGTAGCTTTGACCTCAGAACCTACTGTTTTGAATAGAACAAAAATATTTTTGTATAGTATAATGATGTTATATAACATCACTTTAATTAATACATTCGATGTCACCCACTATGCTGTACTTAAATGTGTCATGGTTATGTGCCATACACGACACTGCATTATTTCAATTAGCAAAGGAGGCAAAGCCGCAGGTAAAATTAATCGACTATAATATCAAATATAAAATAAATCGAGGCCAGTCGTGGCGCAGCGGCACGAGTGTGACTGTAAAACCGACTGGTTGTGGGTTCTATCCCCACTCGAGGAGATGAAATATTTACTTAAATTTATATTTCCATTTCTTCGCTCTGGTGTCGAGGCTAAGCGCGGCGTTGAGTTCTGCCACTCAACAAGCAATGCCGCCAGATTTCGGCAGAAAGTGGGGAACGGAGTGTCTTAACACTAGGTTCCCGCTGCCTACCCTGCTGTGTGCGGGATACAGCGTGAAGCTGATTTATTTTACTTTCCAAACAATAACTTTTCCACACTATTCTACTAGAATGTAGAAGCACCTATCTAGTACATTAAAAGTGACTTAACTTTAAACTTTCATTCGCCACCTCTAATTACAGGACATCACTAGTCTCTCTTTACCGAGAACGTGTTAGCACTTTGCTTGCCATTAATGGTTTTTGCCGTCATATTAATGATATAAAATTACTATTCACCTAATTTCGCTGGAATGAGGCTAATGTTTTTCACATAGTGTAACTATATGTTATAAATATATAAAGCATATAGCAGAAGAGCCAGAGGTCACTTAGAGTAAAGGGATTACCATCCCCGCACACAACCCAATTTTCGAGACACTGCACGTTTGAATGGCGAAACTCAACGCCACGCTTTATCTCTTTCCAGAGCGGGAAAATAGAAATAATCCATTAGTTCAAGTGGAATCGAAGACACAAACGTCACGTCTACATTCATTTTGTCCTTATACCCCACGGCACTATACCCAAAATCCTGGTATTAAAAAAAATCTATAAATTTTCGCAACACATGACAACTTCAATTATAACCTTAAAACAACTATCGCCTCCAAAAGCCTACTCTTTTATTAATAAATATAAATAACCATATTATAAAAAAACATAAACACAAAAAGGCAACCGGAAGCGCTGTAAGCACCGGATACGTCGGCACTGTCCATATTCGCGACAATCCCTTACTTGGGTGCAACTTGAAATGGTAAGTTAACGTGGACTAAGTAATTAAGTGATTTAATAGTCAACCGACTTCATATAAGTTAGTTAAGAGTTAGTATAGCACAGCAGTTATATAGGGACAACGGAGTGTCTTAACACTAGGTCATCCAAATACAGTTTCATATCTTTTCTTTTTCTATGTATAGTAAAGTGCGTATAGGAAATCCACTATTAAGATAGTCCCACAAATCACCCAACTTTCGATACTGCGCTTTGTCTTGGTACCAGATAGAGGAAATAAGAATAACGTATTGCTCGTGTCGTTACCGAACTTTCGCGTTTAAAGTAAACTTTTTTGAGGCCAGTCGTGGCAGTTCGCCACTGTAAACGCAACAGGTTGTGGATTCGATTCCCACTCTATAAGTCAAATATTCAATATTTTAATTTCAAACGCGGCATTGATTTCCGCCACTCAACACGCAATTCCTCCGAAAGAATCCGAAAAATTCGGCGAAAAGTGGGGAACGGAACTATCTTCCCTTAAAACTATCTTCCCTCTGCCTACACTGCTAAGTGCAGGATACAGGGTGAAGCTAAAAAAGAAAACTATTTCAAATATTGTAAACAGTATTGTATTATTCACATACTAGCACATAAACGCACAGGTGAAGCCGAGAAAGTCGTTTTAAAAGTGAAATGCAATCGATTATGCGTGTTTATTGTACGAAGACGGGAGAAATGTTCTCATCGAAGCGTTGGAAATACAATAATTAGTTTCTAAGTAATATTAACTACTGAATAAACAGATTTGTATGAAATAAGTGATATTAAAGTTAAAGCTTTGGTGTTATTTTTGATTTGGATAATTAAAAAAAAAAGAATAAAAATAAATAAAATTGCACTACACCTAAATAAATTATTGATTTTTATACAGGCTTGATCATTGCGTCATAAAAATTAGGAATATATAATTTTTTTTATGGAAAAGACAAGGCAAACGATCGTTCGGGTCACCTGATGGTAAGTGACCACCGCCGCCCACGACCCCGTGCAAACTGTATCAAAATATATTTATTTACTAAAGTATTAAGAAACATGAATTTTATTTTAAAAATAAGTAAAAGACATCGACGTTATTTAAACTAAGTGGCGGGCAATTTTAGAAGCAATCACACGGCCTGTTGAGCTTAGAAATGTCAACGAGATCTACCCTTCGGTATTGCATTTTAAATATTTATTTATATACATACTATATGCCATAATATATAGCGTCCTTATAAATAAACACTGAACTATTGGATCCAATACGTATTGGAAGGTTTAAAAATTATAATTATAATCTCATGGAATTCGAACTTACTACCTAATTTGTAGCGTAAAACATAATTCTTTACAAATTTATTATTTTTATTGCGTCATTTTTTTAACAAGGCAAAGAAGGATATCTAACCTATCGCAAATGTTGAATTTTGACTTTGTAATACCTACCTACAGTACAGTCGACGAGTTGTGGCCGCCCTGAAGTTAGCTGTAAATGGCTGCGCAAATTTTATTTTAAGATTTTTCTTACATTTAAATGTTTTCTTCTGCAAAAGATTCGAGAATCTAACTCCAGGGCGGCCACGACTAGTCGAACGCACTGTATGTATAACACATACAAATTTCAACCCTTACCCGACCCTAGCTTGTCTCCCCTACGGCTACGGCTATTAATTAGATCTCTAGTTAGGGATATACCTACTAGTAGTTAGCATTCTCTCATACACTGTAATGAATAGCTTCGCTTTTGCTTTGTGTAGATTTTAGGACATTGTGTGCTTTATAATGGTTTTCAGTTCGAATCTATGTAAGGATTAGTTTTATTATAGTGTTAAATGAAAAGGTATAATAACGGTGTATAACTTTTTTTTCGAAAAAATGTATGAACACATAAAATATACCTGCTGTTTATTATTTTGTAGTATTTTGTACGTTGCCTTTCCCGAGTCCACAATCATCGCGTCTACAGTCAGTACACGTTGTGCCAAGACACCATAACACCTCAGCTATTTTTTACTTCCTCAATATATGAGAATACAAAATATATTCTGTTTTCAAAATATAAAGCCCACAGTGGCGCAGTGGGACAGCATCTTACCGTAAACGCGATAGTTATGGGTTCGATTTCCAATAAGTTAATTATATTTCGCCGCTACGATAAACGACACGAGGCGCTAAGTTCCGCCGCTAAGTGAGAACGGACACTATCTTCTCTCTGCCTACCTCTGCTATGCGGAAAAAATGAGTTAAGCTGCTTTTTATATCAAAATATTCAAAAACATTAACTAGATTATTTCACCAAGGTCATGCCACACGTTAGCTCCCATTCATACTTGATTGAGCTCGAAATGAATAGCGGTTTCATTATAGCGTATAAAGCATTCGGTTTTGTTGAAATTTTCTCTTATAACAATACGTTTGTGTTATAATATGTGATGGAACCTACTTTTGATATTCAGATTTGAGTGAAATAAAAAGACTTTTTTAGCTTCACGTTGTATCCCAGATAAAGCCAGGTACGTAAAGAGGCAGAGGGAATCTAGTTTACCCATTCCGTTCCCTACTTTCCTCTCAATTTTAGAGACATTGCGTGTTGTCAGAACTCAACGCCGCCTTTCATCTTGTCACCAGAGCAAGAAAAAATTTAATTCATCCAGACCTTCAATCCCAAACCCAGTCCCCAATCTAAATTTTAGCATTTTAACCATCCACTAAATAAGATACAAAAACGAATTACGTACAGAAATTGTAAGACACGATTATAATATTATCCTTGGCCTATAGCCGGTGTTTGCGTTGTATTGTCACGCTTTTGGAGCTGAATTTGTCACAGTTTTCAAAGTATCGCGAATATATATTATACGAGTATGTTGTTTGCTTGTTTTGTTTTGTAAACATATCAATATTTCAATACTTTATAAAATACTATTCATGTTAGCTTCACGCTGTATCCCGCACACAACAGGGTAGGCAGAGGGAACCTAGTGTTAAGACACTCCGTTCCCCACTTTCTGTCTAATTCTGGAGGCGTATTGAGTGGCAGAACTCAACGCCAACGCAAGAAATGAAAATATAAATTACTATACTACTATATTTAAACAAAACCCAATTGAAATTACGTGAAAAAATTAATTATTTGAACCTGCACTCCAACCAAAACGCAATATATTTCGAGCAAAATTTCGTACAAAACTTAAGCAACATAATTATAATTTCATACTGTTATACTCGTATGGAAACAAGTAGTTAAAGAGTTAAGACGCACTTGTCTAATGGCCCCCGGAGATCTAGTTTGTGTACCTGTTACAAGACAAGGCCCCAAGGGCAGGTTTCTCGTAAGTACTCTTAGTACTGTTCAGTTCCAGTTATCATTTTAATACTATTTAGTCGTATTTGGAATTTTGAATAATATATATTTACTATGTCCTTTCTCTCTATTTTGTAATTATTTTTAACTTCACGCTGTATGTTCGGGCATATGGCAAGGCAGGCAGAGGGAACCTGGGAACCTAGCCAGAGCGAGAAAATGAAAATATTACTTCATTCCACCGAGTGGCATTCGATCAATTTGTACGACCAGTAATTCTAACTAAATTCATAATATAATAACATATTAGTTACTAAATAACGAAAAAAATAATACATAGAAGACATTACAAAGCCATACTATGCAAAAAAAACACACGCGACACGCCTCTTTCTGCTTCCGCTAACCCAAACATAGAATCGAAGCCACAACCACCAGCTAAACAGTTAACCACCAAACACACAGCAAGCACGTACTTTACATTATGCCCATCTTCACTCGAGTTACGTCATCTTATTGTCAGTTATGCAACTAACTTTAGATCTTTTTGCCCACTTTACAGTCTACGCGAGTAAACCGTATACATTAACGTGTTAATTTTTACGCAATTTTCGTTGAAGCGTTTAATATTTTTTCTTCATTTGAATATATTATTTAATGCTCAATGGAAACGAGACTTCGATATTTTCATTTATATTATTTATTGTGTAGCTTTTTTTATGTGAGAAATGAAATCGAACCGACACCATCGCGGTTAGTCAGATCCTGTCACACTATACCGCGACGGCCTCAACAATTTATAATACACACCGTACATTACATAACTAAAAAAGAATACATTATAACAATCAATAACAAAGCAAACATGCCAAAAAGTATTCGAACTTGCTACCCATATATAAAAAGACAACCTTAGTCTCAGAGCTAATTTGAATTCCTTTGCAAAAACACTGTTACTACTATAAAATTAAAGTTCTTATTCCCTTGCACCTGCATATCCTACGCAACTTATTAAGATGCCTTTGATAGAACATCGACAATAACCAAAAACGTACAGTAAGGTCGTGCAATCTTATTTGCACAGAATTAATCAATTTTGAGGTCAGTCGTGGTGCAGAGACACAAGCGTGTGACTGTAAACGGGACAGGGTGTGGGTTCGATTTCCACTCGAGGAAACGAAATATTAAAAATTGTCATTTCCTCGTAACGAGGCTAAGAGTAGATTGAGTACCGCCAGTCAACACGCAACACCTCCAGAATTCTTTTCAGAATATTTTAAAAATGTAAAAGAAATAGAAATAAAATATAAGGAGAAAGCATTAATCTATAATAAAAAATTTAAAACCAATAAAATATTCAAACTATATCAATAATAAAGAACCACGGTTAGAGGTACCTACCGCCTAACACAAAATATTTAAATTCAAAAGATATGCGATCTCTACTAGGGGAAAAAATTATATTGAGAGTTGCGAGTGTCTTGCCACTGGGTTCTCTAAACTAGTAATTTGGGTTCGATAAATTATTCGTCGCTCTTGTATGAATATAAACTTAAGTTAAGTGGACTGCTGACATTAAGACGTAGATTCTCTTTGCCTGAGCTTGGTATATAGCAGGGATACAATGTCTTATCTTTATCCCTAACGGGGTAGTCATGCGCTACGGTCTCTACATACCTCTTCCGATTCTTTGTCATCAACCTCTTCATACATGGCCTCCTGAGGGTCCTCCTCATGCGTTTTACGCAAATTTTTATTTTACATGATACTAAAAACAATATATATTTAATATATTCAACCACCACCGCCGCACGTCCATTATATTATCGTAACAGCTATTAAGTGTTACGCCGCGCCTTTTGTTCGCAGCATTTTTTTTTGTTACTGTTACTTAATTCTAATTAGAATACAAAAATTATACAATCATGTATGTATATTGCGCATATTCTCTATACTGTCGTGTGTCATGTTTGTTATCTTTACATCACTTAATGTATTCTAATTGGTTAAATAGTTGCCGCGCGATGTCTCTAATGTTGGTGGAAAGCGGTGACCAAAATGTCTTAAGATTTAAATGTCTTAAGACTAAGTTCTGTGTACAGAATTATGTTGTTTTTGAGCTTGAGATTATTTTTTTGTTTCATAAAGGTTGAACCTTTTGGTCGGTATTGTATATAATATTTAGATTAATGTCGGTGCCTTACATATATATTTTTTTAATTTTAAACTCCAAAAACCAAAATAAAATGTTTAAAATCATATCAAATTACTTTTAATTATTAAATGGCATATAGTTTAACATAAAAATAAGTTTCATACTCCGATCCGAAGTGTAGAATACACTTCGAAATAGTAAGTGAAAATAATAGTAATTAGTGGGTAGGAAAAAAACTAAATATATAATAGAATAACAAATTTAACAAATACGTAATATAAGAATGGAGGAACTAGTTTTGTTCTCGCTTTGTCTTCTCGCCGAGGCGAGAAAAATTAAGTTTCCTCGAGTGGGAATCTAATCCACGATCGTCGTGTTTACAATCAGACACTGGCCCACTACGCGGCAACATAGTTATCATTTAAAAAATAAGAAAAAATAATGAATCCTAGCTCCTGTAGTCAAGAAGCTGGTAATATTAGTGTCAGCTAAATTATATGTCAGATCTTAAGAGAAATTAGAAGGTATTGAACTTATTTGGAGTGGAAACGCTATAAGAAAGCGTAACTAAAAAAATAGGGCAAGTACCATCCTTATAAAACACTTTTATATTTGAGGCCAGTCGTGGCGCAGGGGCACAAGCGTGCAACTGTAAACGCGACATGTTGAGGGTTTGATTCCCACTCGAGAAAATGAAATATTTAATATTTTAATTTTCTCGCTCTGGTAAAGAGGCAAAAGCGCGGCATCGAGTTCGGTCACTCAACGCGAACGGACCTGTCTTAACAGTAAGACACTTTCTCTCCGCCTACCCTGCTATATCCGGATTACAGTGTGATGCTAATAATATCAACTCTATATTTTTTGGGAGAAACCACAGAATTGAGCAAGCAGCGACCTTGGAGACGTCCTCAAGTCTAGCATAACTCCGTCTTCGGTTTACGGTCTGACGGTTTCGCGTTGCGTGAATGTGGACTACTTTTGACACGACAGCTATGTTATATAAATGTGTTGTATGCCTGTCTGTTTATATCAATAGTTAGTATAGTTTTTTTAAGTACATTTAAGACGTTATGGTGCATTGGCACAATGTCTTACTGTAAACGCGACGTCTGTGCGTTCGATTTCTACTAGGACGAATCGAATGACTAAGGACTAAAAGTATATTTAATTGACTTTAGATTCCCCACTCTAGTAGATATAGACGAAGTTGACATAGACGTTGAGCTTCGCTACTCAACATGCTATGTCTTTGACGGAAAGAGGGTAACGGAGAGTCTTAACACTAGGTTTCCTGTCGTTCTCTCATATGCTGGAAAAATATGAAAGTGCTTAATAATTAAATATAAAGCAATACAGCTTCATGCCTTTTCTCATTAATCATTAGATTAATGAAAAAACGCATGAAGCTGTATTGCTTTACTTTGCTTAATGATAATACAATTGAAAATGTATAAGAGTCATGAAAGCTATATTCTTTTATAGCTATTTAATTGGCCAAGGCCATTTAGCGGTAAAGATAGATAGAAATTAAATCGAGAAAAAAATAAAAATTAATAAGAAAATTATGTCTTAGATGAAGTGGACACTTATCGGTTCATACTATCTATTGGAATTAAAATAATTGAAAAAAAAACAAGTCGCTTAAATTAATTAAATCTTCATTTTAATCTACACTTCCTTAAAAACGTTTTAATTGTAAACTATTAACTTAATACACTGTAACTTTAAAACATTAACACAAAAAAGGGAAAAAAACAACTTCTTCATTAAAGATATAGATCTTTGTATGTCTATAGTCTATAGAATTCAGGCCATACAAAATGTTGTAATCGTGTAAAAAGCGGTTGTAATTTGAAAGTGACTTACTAATAATTTCTATACTCCAGTTGTAACTTTAATAACTATATTTAGTAATAATTGCTTTCAAGTAAATATACATATACAAAATTGCATTTGAGACTTGTCTCAGAAGAAGAAAGAAGAAGAAATAGTAATAATAAGAATAGAAGCTCTCCCGGCGCAAGACGACGTGATTTAGGCCGTCAAAGGTGACCCATCACCCTCAACTCCACAACGGGTCTGAAGTACACGGGACTATCTTTTGACAGCCTAAGCCTCGGCTAGTGGCAGTCGAGAAGAAGCACCGTCAGGTTTTAATGGGTTTTATGGACGGGCTATATCTGTGTATCCACGAATTTTTAACCTGCTCCAACTAGGATGGCACTGAATTGACCGACTGATGATTTTCTATTTCGCATAAAGCAGGATAGTTGGAGGAACCTAGTGATAAATAACTTCATTTTTCATCACTTTTCGCTCAATTACAGTAAACAACGCTCGCGCCGTAAACAAACAGCAGAAAAATAAAGATTGGTTAATTTTTTTTTTAGGGCGACACTAAAATTTAGCACAAAAACAATCGAGATAACAAAATTATTAACACCCACATAAAGAAATTACCAGCTTCCACAGACAGCAGTGATCTAACAGCCCGCCACTTGTTACAATTTGCTTTACTGCGCTTATATACGACGCTTCCTGCTATTTTGTGAAGAATATTATCTTTATTACTTCACACATCTCCGTCATATAAAAGGAGAGGGAAAGAGAATTTCGACCAGAAATCCCAAAGGCCGGGTCTGGTTGGTTCCCGCCGCCGGAGTACACGGAACTATCCCTTGGCAGCCTAAGCCTCGGCTAGTGGCGGAAGAGAAGAAGCGTCGTCAGGTTTTAGTGGGTTTTATAGACGGCCTACATCTGCGTATTCACGAATTCTAAACCTGCTCGAGTCCTTGGATGACGTAAAATATTAAAAAAGATTTCCTCAAGATAAATAAAAGAGAATCTAACGTTAAGACATGCCTGAATACAGCCTAAAGCTAAAAAAAGAATATTAAAAAAACCTTTTATGGGAAGGCAGCCAAGACGACATTAAAATTAAAATATACGTTAATTAATTAAGCTTTGCAAGCACATTCAAATAGTTTTATTAACATAAAACGTCAGTAATGTCAGTCCGACCGGAAGTTCACCATCGGACATGTATATTTAAGTAATTATATATTTCTTTAAAGAAAGTGAAAATATTCATTGATTTAAAAAATATTTTTATGTGATCTCTGTAACTATACCAAATATAGCAGGGAAGGCAGAGGGAAGTCTAGCCTAAGTATTTCCCGAAATATCTAGAGGAAAGAGGAAAAAACGGATTTTACCTTTTATAATTAATCCAAATAAAGTTTTGAGCAGCTACTTGAGTCTTATACAAAGCAGTTGCGGTCTCTGGTTGTAGGTATTTTATATTTATGTAAGTTGAATATGGAACAAATAGTGATGTCACACCCAATTCAATATTTTAAAATGATTAATATAATAATATATTAAACTGCTTTTAGAGCTAAGACAGTCTAGAACTATATCGATAATTTTAATTTCCGTCACGTACACGTAAGGTTGCGATAACATCTTAGTTTCATAGATATCGATTAAACTACAGGTGTTTATTTAAACATATGTGCGCCTTTAAAGAAAAGAGATATAAGTATGATTTCTTTATGTATAATAAATAAAATATGAAAATATATTACGCTTGACGCTGTATTATTTCGCATTTAACGACGGAAGCAAAGAGAACCTAATGTCAAGACACTCCATTCTCCTCTTTTCGCCTGTATTTGGGAAGTTGCTAGTTGATCGTAATCCAACATTAAGTGGTAATCGAACACACTACTATCGTAATTACCGTTGGTCACTGTGTCACGACGATAACTTCACATACGAGATTTATCTAATGACATATATCTAATCTTCAGCTAAGTTCATAATATATATAAATAAGTACAAAGACAAATAGTATAAATTAACTGTACTGCGCATTGGGAATGTGATGTCATCTTGCAAATTGATGATTGCCTTAGATATAGCTGTGTTACTAGAAGATTTTATTTTGGTGTGATATCTGTGGATTAAATATTGACACAATTCCGCTTAGGCAGAGAAAATTGTAAAAAAATGCAGCAGGATATGAACTTGTATACCTTAGATTAGTATCTAATATTGTTTAAAATGTAAAAATAACTCACTTAAGTTCCGATAATCTTTATATTGTGATGAAAACGGGGGAAAAATACAGAATTTTACGTTGTATAGTTCACATAAACATAATTAAGGCTACCACCAGTTTGAAATACTTTTGTTTTTATATTATTTTTGCTAAAAACAATATAAATTGAATAGGCTTGCTTTTGACCGCATCCAGCCTGATGAGCCTTGATGCGGTCCACGGTGATACACGCTTGCCTAGTAAATACCTGTTGACTCTGCTTTTGAAGACTCCCATATTATAATAAGTCATAGGAAATACAGATGCTGGCTTGGAACTCATTGTTCCAATCTCTAGCAACGCGGATAAAGAATGTAGCCTCAAAGCGTTTCGTTCGTACGTAAGGAATTTCCTTTATGTACGGATGGCGTGAAGCTGTATTTTTAGAGGTTCTATGATAACAAGGGGCTGGAGGAATTAAGTTATGCAAATCCAATGCACACTCTCCGAAAAGTATACGATAAAAGGCAAGACAGAGAACAAGACCCTCCGTTCCCCACTTGGTTAGACTGAGACCTTAATTACATTAATATGCAAATAAAGAACAAACACACAAATAAATCCGATACGAAACACTATCGATTTATTCACAGAGCGCCTTCATTAGCTTCCGTACAAACAAACATATCGGTCTATATACGGAGGAAGTCTAGCACTCATTAATACTCTGCAAGTGGCAAAGTCTATAATAGGCATTGTGATTCTGTAGGTTTTCCTGCATTTTATTGCCTTTTCAAGTAAAAATCGTTTACCTAAACGTATTTTATTACAAAAATAGATATCTTAAAGATTCTGAAATCTTAAAAATTTTATCTACAAAAAAAGACTTGTGAGTTTGTTTGCTTTAATCTCAGGAACTGGTGATTCGAATTGAAAAACTGTTTTTATATACGATATTTGATTTTTTACGCATGTTAATAAGCTATATTAATCACACTCACACATTCATCGTTAAAATGTAATCCATATACCAGCAGTCAGAGTTACCTTGCGTACCTGCTTAGATTATGTCATTATACAAATATCAATTATTTTCATGTCACCACGGGGGCAAAGCCGTGTGTTAAAGCTAGTGTGTTTGTCTATTTTACGTATAATAATATTGTATCAGTTCGCTGGTACATGGAAGAGTAGCACAAAATTTTACTGGCATTTATTAATGTATTAAAAACTAAAACATTCTCAAGAACGGCTTAACCGATTTAAATTCAATTATCATTATATTTTGATAAATTTCTCTCAACATTTATTATATTAGAGTAAAAATCATTGAATTGACTGAAATTCTAAATTTCAAGTGTGGAAATTGTCTTTAAAATGACAATACTATTAGCACACGATATAACTTCACATTAGTAACTAATAAGAGTGAAGTTAGAGCGGGCGAAGCCGCGAGCGGGTCGCAAGTAATAAATAATAATTTACGTAATTATTAATAATTCTAAGAACTGGCCATCAACTATAAAATTCAATAAGTTATACATACTATACAACAATCAATTAGTTTGCAAATAAATGCACACATAATGTATGCTCGTGAGGACATTCCTGGCGTAGTGGGCTTAATGACTTTGTAGGCAGGAGATTTGGCATCGCTAAGGTCGATAAATAAATAATAAAACATATTTACATATAAATAATATGATCAGAGTTACCTTTGTTTTACATTATTTTATTAATAATAATATTTCCACACTCCGGTTATAAGACAAAGAACGGCGTTGAGTTTCGCGATTCAGCTCGCAATGTTGAAAATTCGTCATAAAGTGGGGAACGGACTGTCATAAACACTAGGTTCCCTCTGCGTAGCCTGCCAATGCCGGATACAACGTGAAGCTACTTACTTTTTTAATTTTAAATACTTCCAAGTTTCACAATTACATGTAAATGAAACGTACAAAAGTTACGTAGGTACAGCAAAAACAATTAACATTACAGATTATGTCGCGGCCTCTTTAAGTGTACAATATTTGCCTTCGTTATCTCATATTTGCGTTGACTAGTTTTAGTGTGTTTAAATCTTAAGAGAAAACAGTTACAAATTAACTATGCAGGTTAAAACGTAGTAAATAATATATTATATTATAAAGCCCGTTTTCCACCGCGAAAGAGATATGAGCGGATGATGTTATGGTGGGTTTGTTCGCTCCGCTCGAGGCTAAAACTGAGCGAATTTATTTCAACTCTTATTGCTGCTTGGGTCGGTTGGTGAAAATACAAGTATGCAGCTTACTCTTGCGAGTTCAACGTGGTCCTTAATGGGTCCGTCCCGCTCGCGGTGGCACACTTGGCAACTTTTCCCGAAAAGCACGGAAAGCAAATGTTTAAGACACTACGTCGCCCACCTTACTTCCCAAAATTTTGAAACATTCCGTGTTGAGTGGGGAAGCTCACAATTCATTTACTGTATCCTCTTTTTTATCGATGATAAAATTTTATTCTAATTTAAATCTATGACATAAATATTTTTTATTTCATGATAGCATTACACAAAGCGGAAAAAGCAGTATCTGTCTTTAAGGGAATTGCTAAATACATTGTAATATAATTCAGGTATAATTTTCTTTTTTTACATGAATAGTAACAAGACAAAAGTCTTGTTACTAGAGCAAAAAAAATAAAAATATTAAAAAAATCATTTCCCTGAATGGAAATCGAAACTACAATAATCGCGTTTAAAGTCGCATACTTGTGCCACTGCGCCACGACGGTCTCAAATTCTTTATAATATCAACGTAGTATGCACGAACATACCTACAAAACCACGTTCCTTTTACATAAACAAAGTTTATTTACCGATATGGTTTAACTTTACATAATATTAATATACGACGGTAGTTGTTACTTTGTAAGTAAACAACGAACTAACAATATTGTGATGTAACTCAACTTATATTTTAGATTAATTTAAAAAAAATCCTTTTCTGTTATTATATTATTTATATATTATTAATAGTCAGTAATAATCAATTTTAATAAGATTTTCCAAAAAATAAGACCAAACAAGCACTAAAATAACTTTCTAATAGATATAAACATAGAAATGGTATTTGTATGTAAGATATGAACGTAAGTAAAATTTGACCCTGTCACCCATAATTGTACAATTAGACATACAACTGAGTTACGATAGCTTTAACTAAATTGCACAAATTATCACACATATTGAGGCCGCCGTGGCGCAGCGGTATAGTGTCTGACTGTACACGCAACTGTTGTGAATTTGATTCTCACTCGGGGAATTAATTATTTGTAATTCTTTGCTCTGGTTACAAAAACAAAGCTAGGCGTTGGGTCACGTCACTCAAATCGCAATGTCTCGAAAATCATCAGCAACTAAGTGATTAGGTTCCCTCTGCCTATCCCGCTATGCGCCAAAAGCGTGAAGCTGCATTTATGTAAAAATTGAACCTATTACCATCATTGTACGATACAGAAACCAAGCTGAGGCTTTAACAAATCAAACCACAAAAAATTTCAAACATAATATTTAAGACACTGAGATGAACACTATCATATCAACATTAACCTGAACGACATTTAAGTGATAACGATAATGCTTATATAAATTAACACTCATTTTCTCGAGCCCCACTAAAATAACCAACGATATTAATATAGCCCAAATAATTCTCATATTTATAACACGTACGTACATACATATATGTATACTAGAACAGAGTAACAAACTAGAAAAAAAATACAAAAAGAACTACACTAAACTAATCACATGCTATAACCAAACTGAGTTTTAGCCAAAAACAAAAAAAAAACTAGAGAAAAAAGTTGAAAAAATTCACCATTTTACGAAGTTTCCACTACAGTTTGTTTATAAAATCCTATTTACATATAAAAACTTTTGGATAAACACTGTAACACACAAACAAACACACAAAAAACACAAGACTACTCTCAGATAAGAGAATTCAACGTGTATATCGCGCGACGGGAGGAGCTGTACTGACTTCAAACAGACGGTGCTAGTGGAAGTTCACTTAGAACAACTATTTAGAAATGGCATCGTATTTGTATGATGATTAGTTATTTTTTTTGCTTCACGCTGTGTCGCGCTGTATATGATGATTAGTTATTTTTTAGTTTCACGCTGTATCCCGTATTTAGCAAGGTAGGCTAGTGTTAAAAAACTCCAATCCCTATCATGTATTTTTTTAAATTATTTTAATACTTATATAGTATAAACCTGCATTCAACTACAATAAACCCTTTATTGTAGTTGAATGCAGGTTTATAGATTCAAATACACAATTTTTTATTTGAGGGAATATTATTTTTTTAATCGAAAGTTGACTATCGCTCGAGATATACAATACGAAATTAAAATTTTATTAAAATTAGATAAATTATAATAAAAAACCGAGTACAACAAGTAACAAGTTCTAATTTTTATAAACTTATAAAACTGTAAAATATTTTTAATTCAATTTAATACATAAATTACCTGGAAGTTACGTGACTATTTATACATGTATATTTGTAAATCTATACAAAAAATTGGGCAATAAAAATTACTAAAATAACACATAATTATATTTTAATTTCTAAACAAGGCAATTAAAATCAATATGGCCCGAACAAAACCCATCTATATATGTATATATAACTATTCCATATAACTGAGTGATTGACAGACTGTAGAACAGAAAAAAACGACATTTCGATATAACGAGCTCATTTTTGTGCGTATTAAAGTCCACGCAAAGGATGAATATAAAAATCAAGTTAAAATAAGAATGTAATATGCGTATATCATTTCTAACATCAGACGTCTATACAACAGGTACGCGACGACAATGACAGAACAAATCAAGTCAACTTATTTTGTTTACACGTTTACTTATTGTATTTAAGTCATAATCTTATGATGTTTGTATAGAATAATAATAAAATGAAAAAAAAAAAATATTGAGTGTATAACATTGACAATGTTGATAAGTAATATTTTTATATAAAACATTCCTTTCTATTATTACGTTAACTTCAGCGTCTGGAAAAAATTTATATATTTTTATGACAAATTTTACCTCAGGCTTCGTCATCTCCGATTTTCTTACTCAAAAAAACATAGCCTATATCTCGATGAACACCTACCCAGCACAAAAAGATATTTATAATACAAACCAGTAGTTCCCGAGATTAGCGCTTCCAATCAAACAAACTCTTCAGCTTTATAATATCAGTATAGAAGTATATATACAGCACACACAGCATCCACTTTCGCTGAGTCACATAGGAAATTACATCTTGATAATATTAAGATGAACACCACTCAATAAGTGAGCTAATAATTACAGGGATCGAGATTAGTTCATACAATCTATTGAAGCACTCATTACAAAGATTATTAATATTTATCTGTCTGTTAAAGAACGTAATGCTAATATAACGCAGGCGGAATAGGTACTATATGGACGTGGGTTCGATTTCGAACTGTAACATTGTTTGATTGTATTCTACTTGCTTTCGTATGCGATTAACATTGTATAATATAGCCTACAGCTTTCATAAATAAATAGAATATCCAATACAAAATGAATTTTCAACAAGTAGCTGCTGAGATTTCGATTAGAATTTGGAGGACATACGGGAGCACGGAAGCGTCTTAATGAGAACGGAGGGTCTTAGCACTAGGTTCCCAGGTTCCTTCTGCCTAACCTGTTATATGCAGGATGTAGTGTGAGGCTGTAATAATTATGCATTTAACCAAACAAATTCTTCAAATTTATTAGATTAGTAGAGAAATATAAATAGCACTATAAAAATATTTTTGTGGAGACTTAAGAATTTGATTACAAACAGAGAACGAAGTGACATAAATCCTGGTTTTACTAAATTCAGAGTAACATAGCGTTAGGATATACTCTTAGCTAAGCTTAGTCAGATGTCGTGGTAGAGGTGACTACAAAATAATAAAAAATACTACCAAATCTAAATTTTAGCATAGTAGTTGTATTGTTATTTTGTTAATAGAAGTATCTAGAAGTAACCTTTGAATATTTCTAGAATAGAATAATACATTAATTTCCAATAACATAGTACACGTGACATTCATCAAATGCATATGAAATCAATTATACACGCTATTATACGGGTGATTAATGTCACTTCACGTTTTATATAGAAAACTATAACAATAATAAATAGAAGTAGGTACACTCCAAGGATATATTATGAATGAAAACTATGTTAACGTGCTAAGTTTGTTGTGAGTCTATCCCTGCTCTAGTGACAGAAAGCGCGGCGTTGAGTTCCGCCACCCAACACTCAAAGTTTGTAATTGGGGCTAAAAGACAAGGAGAGTTTTTTGTCACACATATATTGGATTTATTACAAGAAAATAGTCTAACGAGACGAGGATCGAGCCCAGCAGGTACATAGCCCACGCAAATAGGCACACCACTA
The DNA here is from genome assembly GCA_013421005.1 of Heliconius erato x Heliconius himera. Taxonomy (NCBI): domain Eukaryota; kingdom Metazoa; phylum Arthropoda; class Insecta; order Lepidoptera; family Nymphalidae; genus Heliconius; species Heliconius erato x Heliconius himera. Next base: position 2,352 of record JAATLQ010038588.1, on the reverse strand, counting down.
ATGATGACACAAATATAATCACAATAAATAAAAAAAATACAGTAAACACAACGGATGTGGGTGCGATTCTCATTCGGAGAAATGAATTATTTTATTTTTTTCTCTGGTAACATGACAAAGCGCGGTGTTGAGTTCCGCCACAACAATAACAATATCTGGAATTGAGGTGGAAAAACGGGCAGGGCCATCTCTTTATAAAGGTTTGAACCCACGACCATCTACGAGTATTACAGTTAGAAACCAACAAGGTGCATCCTTAATCATGACACAAATATTATCACAAAAAAATTAAAAAGGAAAACGATAACAGTTACAAAATGACCGACATCATCAAAGATTCATGAAGAACAAAGCCCCTCGAGAGCACGTTTCAGATAGCGAAGTGCTCTTAGTGTCACCACTATAGACCAAAGTCTAAAGGGATTTAGAGTCTTTATGAAGTAACACGGCTTTATTTGACACCTTGTACCGTACTGTAATAAAATATTTTATTTGGTTGCACTAGTAGCAAGGTAGCCAGAGGGAACCTAGTAAGTTAAAACACTTCCGCTCGCTACTTTCCACTGAATTCTGAAGGTATTGCGTGTTTAATGGCGGAACTCAACGCCGCGCTTAGTATCGTTACCAAAGCGAGGAAGTGAAAATATTAAATATTTAATGTTCCAAACTTTTAGGCGGCTTTTATTTCCGCCACTCCACACATAATGTCTCAAAAATTAGGCAGTGCGTGGGAAAAAATTGTGTAGACTATAGTACCAGTGCCAGGGGAAGCAGTTCCTCGTTTCTGAGTTCCATTATTATAAAGTTATTTTTACGTTGATTTTGCATAATAGAAATTGCCCATCAAACGAACAAAGTTTGTAATTTAATGAATAGTAAAGAGATTCCATACATATAACTCTTGCACTACCGAATGACTGATGGACAACGCTTAGCCGAGTCTATGCGGAGTAGAACGCAGAAATTTGGCACGTAAAACTTTTTCATAACCTTTTTACACGAAATATAACAACAGGTATATAAATATTACCTTTAATAATATGACCTTGTAACAGTGTTCGTGTAGTGTTTTTATATAGGTATACCTTTTAGTGCATACAGTTAAACAATCAAGAATATTATTTATTGGTATAGAAAAAATATATACTCCTAATTCACCTACTCCACGATAAATGTCTCCATCCAAAACAAAAAGAACCAAAAACTCAAACTACCAAAAGCCGTCGTGGCACAGTGGCACGTGACTGTATACGTAACGGTTGCGTATTCGACTCCCATACGGAGAAATGAATAACTTTGTAACTGTATAACAGTAAGCGGCGAACTGAGTATGTTAGCCCGAAGCTCCCACTTCCCATCCTGTTATATGCAGGATACAGTGTGAAGCAGCAAAAAATAAAAACTTACCCTATCAGAAATAGCTTCCTCCATTTTACCCCTCTTCAAGCCCGGAGCCCTAATAACGTTGACCGAAGGCGCCACTACAGTGTGGGGCGGAGCGCTAGCCCCCGCCCCCGCCGTGCCCGCTGGTATAAACCCCGCTTCCATTATCACTTATCACTACACTAGCACGAACTCGAAGCTGCGACCACCATCACTGTTAGATGGCGCTGTATCAATTCCACTTGGTAAACACTTAACATACTACACGATAGATGGCGTTAGATTACACTATTCAATTCCGAATTTTCCATTTTAAGGAACTTATTAAGGAACGTTATTTTTTTCGATTTTCTATTAAAAAGACATTCACGCAAACACGGTAACACGCAAACACGTCGGATTTATCTTTCACGAACACCTGTAACAGAGAGAGGAGTGTGTTAATATACATTTGTTCATCAATATGCCGCTGTATCGAATTTCGAAATAGGTACACATAGGATGGCGAAAAATTTGGTGTTAAGACACTCAATTCTCCATTTTGCAATGGAATTAGAAACACTGCGCATTGAGTGGTGGAGCTCAACGCCGTGTTTTGTCTTACCAGAGGGGCGAAGTAATAATTATTATTTTCCACAAGTGGAACCTCCAACTGTCCGTCCTTTTACCATCGCTACGACGGCGCATAATAATCTAACATCGCATTGCTTAATAATATGGAAATATTTATCATTCGATCACATGAAGTAATCAATCATTTAATAGCTTAAGTAATTAAGATGTCAGTATATAATTCGCTTATTATTATTATTAATATATTTACATTAAACAGTATAAATTGTGTGTGACAGTAGACTCGAAGGTTGTGGACTCTTCTGAGTTATTTTCACTTCTCCGCTCTGGCAAGACAAAACACGGAGTTGAGCGCCACCACTCACCATCCAAATTCTTACTAATTAGGCAATAAGT